>JARFOC010001346.1:656969-674549 GCA_031763485.1 Osmoderma eremita
GAATGCCTTTTCTATATCTACGAAGGCGAGATATGCTATTCTTCCTGTGACGAGAGTTCTGTCAATAAGTTCTTTCATTAGAAATATGTGATTTTGGGTACACCTCCCATTTCTAAATCCACTCTGAGCTTCCGACAAGGTTGATTCCACCTCCCGTCTCTAGTATTTTTTCAAACAATTTAACTATTGTGCTCAGCAGCGTTATACCCCTGTAATTATTACAATCGCTACTGTTGCCGTTCTTGTATATTGGTAGTAGTAACCCTATTTGACATTCTTTCGGTATTTCTTCTTCTATCTATAGAATGCTATGTAAAAATATTGATTACGCCCATACAAAAACGCTTACTTCGAATAAGAATATCTAGGTTTCAATTCAAGACAACGGAAGCTTTGATAGTCGACAATTGAATTGTGGTAGAGAAAATACATTCGTAAAAATTGAGTTCATTACTCGGACTTGCATATTATGTTAATAATATGCATTAACAAAACAAACTAATCTACAAAGCAATAGTAATTTAGTTTTCCTATAAGTTTATATTCCCTAATTTAATGTAATTTTTAATATTGTTCTTAAACAAATTTAGAAGTATTTTTCTAAATAAACTACAAATAAGTCTTCTTGAAATAAGACGGCATTTGCTAATACAATACCGTTACTGTCTATCTTTCTGTCTGTAGATTCTTTTCTACAAGTCAGGACATGAAGTATTTAAAATTGTGATACAAATATTTCTCGGCCTCGTGTCTCAGACAGAGCAAAGTAATTTCAATAACACAAATTGATTCATAAAATGAACAAATATTCCATGATTAAATTTGCAGTATCGACTGTTAAGATCTGAGTTTCTACTAACATGCAGTACTTGACAAAACAAATAAAAAATCTTGATGAACACAGAACTGCAAACCAATTATCAATCAAAGAGTTCATTTTGTATTTGAATCAATAAACTATACAACGCTACATTTGATTAGAATTCTTTTTCTTTATCTATTATAAGTCCCAGTAATCAATGCCATTTGCTGCGCAACCAGTTTTCCAGATATTTTTTTATAAAATAATAATAATATTTATTAGTCTGAATTAACGAAGACTTTTCTTAGAGAGATGTGAGAAATAATTTATAGATACAGAATGGATTAGCTACGTTGAACAATATTCGTTTTCCTTACCAAGTTCAGAATCTATTACCAGTACTGAACTCATACTTCATAGAAATTCAATATAATTCTTGTGATATATTATAGAACGAGTCTTATAGCAGGGGTCTTATCGCATCAGCCCGAGCATCCTAATCCTAATGAGGACATTTGTGCGATAAGCCTCTTATGACACAAATTTTTAATTTTTTTGCTATTTTTTTTATATAAGTGCTAATTTTACAATTTGAAAGCTTTCGTGGTGTTTAATGTGCCAATGAAAATTTTGTATTTCTTATCAGTCTTCTATTTTTCACAAGTATATATGCAGTACAAAGTCAAACGGTGCAATAGCTTTGTTATTTCGTAAGATTTATTTTATAATTTGATATGGAAATATAGTTAAAAATAATGAATTTAATATAACATTTCACATTTTCTTCACTTCCGACTTGACAGGAAATGCTTCCTACTTATATTTTTGTTGGGACACCCATTATATTATTTCATTAAGAAATAGCAACATGTACATTTTTATCGATAGAAACGCAATACAAAAAATTCAAAAACTATACTTCGTCAAAGTAAAAATTAGGCCTGGAGAATTAATATGTCTAATGCATGATTCCCTTCGTCCTACGTCTGTCCTACCAACGAACTTGACAAGTAAATGTAATGATTAGGTTCGTTTGCAAGTTATACTAAATTTTTATCCCCAAATATACACGCAAAATCACCCGCTTTAACTTAGACGGACTCTACCTAATAATGTAAAACTAAGATGTCTTTGAAAACACATTTTCCTGACAACTTGTTGCTGCCACTTGATATCGGTGTCACTCTCTTTTGATTTTGTTGATTAATTATCATGGCAGTAAAACTTGTAGAATCTGAGCGAATTGACATCCTGATGATGCGTTGCTATAGTGACCGTCAACGTTCCTTTGAAGAAGTTCGCAGTTTATTTAATACCATTTATCCGCATCGTCAAATTAGCAAAGTACGGTGTATCGGACAATTCAAAAGTAGGAGTCATTTCGCCAAATAAAAGATTTACTAACAACACCAACCTGATTGTTTTACTAAAAGCACAAGAAGATGTTCACGTGCCTACATTGGAATTGGGACAAATTCATGAGATCTGTCTAAAGATATGCCCAAAAAATTCTAATATCTACTAAGCTGAAACCCATCAAATTGCATATTGTTCATGAGTTGACTGAAGATGATCAAGATCGCAGATCTGATGTTGCAACGTTTTATCTCAATGGATTAGCATCAAGACAAATTAGCAGCAGCAACTAAAAGGGGCTGTTAATATTAAGCACAATTGTCGTTACCGGTCAACTGAAAACTCTCATTAGATTGAGAAACTTCATGCACAGCATCGTGAAAAGTGAATGTGAATGGGCTAGTCTGATTGGTAACAGCATAATAGGACCATTTTTTATCTGAGAGAATCTGAATGGTGACGACTATTTATTGATTGATTGATTCTTAGCCTAATGCATCATCCCTTAACACTACAGCCTCGAGGCCTATTGTATTACTATGCATTCGGTTGTTTTCTGATTACTCAAACAGGTCTATCTCCCTAACAAGGTTTAAGATCCCATGCGTCAAACGGCTATATAAACTTATCGAGGAATAGCTTCTTGCCAGCACTTGCAGTTCGCTTTCCAAATACAAAGAGACCTAATCATCCAATGCCATTGAGCTTCGCCATATTTTGTGCGTAATGTTAGTAATTATTTGAATGAAATGTTTTATGCTCGCTTGATCGGATGCAGATGTGCGATTAAATGTCCAATCCATTCTCCAGACCTATCACCACTGGATTTTTTCTTGTGGGGTTATTTGAAACGTCAAGTGTATTGAATTCGACTAAATAATCTTGCGCAATTAGAAGAAATCAATCGGATTATATTACGAAGGGTACAGAATTCAATGAGGCATTTTGTTGATCGATTTCATCAAAGTATTCCAAGTATCCGTTTTTTTTAATTTTTTCTATTGCCTTTTTATCATTAAAAATAAACATGTTGATATTTCTGCTTTCGAAATTTTAGCAACATAATGGGTGTCAAAAACAAGTTCGAAGTATTTCCTGTCAAACCGAAAGAGAAAAAAATATTAGCAATTACAAATCTAAAACAAAAAAACGCCTAACTACTTTGATGATTCTTACGAACTTTGTAATGCCTTTAATGACAAATTCACACAAGTCACTTCTTTTCTCTGTTTCAAGGTTATTTTGTACGCTTGTATAGCGTAGGTGAAATAAGGATTATTATTATTATTATTATTATTATTACCAAATTTAAAAAAATGATTCTCAGTCAACAAAGTTACTCGACTATTCCAGGACTTTGTGCTATCCCCAGAATACTTACTTCCTTGTGCTTTTATATTAGATGAATCATCAAATATCCGATTATCTAGTTGTACTAACAATAAGTTTGTATTGATTCTATATGAATCATCAAACGCTCACCACATGGGGTGGTGCTCCTACACGACATTATTTATAGAAACTTTCCGAATTAATTTCCAAATTGTCATATACCTATAAAGCGCATATCCACGGCAGCAACGATATAGTACCGACACACATCTTGAAACTCCTCAAAAGTATTAATTGTTAGAGCAAACCTCGTCGTTTCCAATTAAGAGCATCATCGCATTATCCGTGGCTGCGCTCCGTGAATAATTGAGGACAGCCGAGTTCGTTCCTCGACGAGTAAGTACCGAAAAGCACCACCCGATCGACAATTAAAATTGATTTTATATTTACACCGCGAACCGTTTTGATAAAGGTCAGAGAAGGATATCGCGCCGCGCGTTCCGCAGACACGGGGTTATGTTAGGGACGGTCACGTGGTACTCTTGGCCGCTGTCAGAGTATACAATAGCGCGCCAACGACCTGCACACCCCCATCGGCACCCCAAATATCGATTACCGCATGCAGTTTTCAGTTAAATATGTTAACGACGTCGCCCTTACTTTCGGATATTGTTCCTTATATCGGGTTCTTTTTTCTTTATTACACATACATGTTTCCCATGTGTAACTCTAAAAAATATCAATGCATTGGCGACATAACGGCCAACCAGTTATATGTTCACGATTTTACGAGCGTGAAACCATACTGAAACCTTGAGCTTCTAGCAAAACCCAGCGTTTCCAATGCTATTGCGTTCATCAAAGATCTATTTTAAAGGATCTATTACAATTTTTTATAAGCTGTTATGGAAAAGTATCGGTCCAATAATACGTCGTCTTCACTCACCATCTTTTATCGGACGCAAACTGAATTGCACAAAGATTTTCTGATGACCATGTTCCATAATTTTGGCTATTTACATATCCAGATAGGTAAAATCAGACTTCGTCAGACTTAAAAGTTAGGTTTAGTACATCGTTTTTATTTATATTTTTCATGAACCATTGGCCATATTGAAATGATTTCTGGAATGCAACTGTTGAATTACAATGTATACGCATTTGTAAGGATCAATTTACACAGATGCATGTGTAGATTTTTCTTTAGAGCTTCACGACAACTTTCATAAGAGACGCCTAGTTAGATAAATGTTTTGTTTGTCTTGCCATCAATATTTAACTAATACAAAAGCTATTGAATGAATCGTGAAAATAGCACGCTATTCAAACACTTAATATGTAATACACTAAATCATACCTGTTTGTGACTTTCTAGTGGATTTACTAAGGCTTTCTTCCATACGGTTTTGAATATTATCAACAACATTATCAGTTAAAAATATTGGTCTCCCAGAAGATTTTCCTTTCCAAATGTAGTGTTTCGTTTAACAAACTTATGGTTAATAACTCTGTCATATTCAACTTCTTCATCTGGAAATTGCTCCATATATTGTTCAATGTAATTGTTTAAGTTTTTCGGTGGCAAACATACTAGTCGATGCATTATCAAAAACACTTTATGATATACTCCTCAGATGCTATTTTGTCATACATGTACCCACTGTTACTAGGAAAGGTAGTATTTTCAATCCCTTTTTTGATATTTGATATTTGAAGACCGGTGTGGTCAACGGACAACTTATTGGCTAATTTGTGTTGCCAAAGCGAATGAATGGATATAACTATCTCTTGTTTTTGCAAAAGCATTTGATTGAACTATTGGAAGAAGTTCCTTTGAATGTACGTCGACAAATGTGGTTTCTTCGCGATGGCCCACCGCCGCATTTTAATTGTTTAGATCGCCAACATTTAGATAATGTGTTTGAAAATAAGTGGATTGGTCGAGGTGGTCCTATGCGAGATCCTAAGAGGTGGTCCTCCTCGGTCACCCTACCTTATGAGGCGTTATGAAGACCATGGTATACACCAACGACATACACTCGCGCCGGAGAGTAAGTTTATTCCTATAAAAATAATAAAAATTCGAGGAAACTGTAACTTATTAGGTCATATGGGCAAATGACTGAACTATAAACATGATTGAAAATAAAAACATTAATTTATTAGATAAAGCGCAAAAATAACGATACAGGATATGATATGTATACTCCTACTACATTATTTAAATTAAAGTCGGAAAGTAAGTTTAATTCAGAGAAAAATAAACAAAAACTCTGAAATAACAATAATAGTTTCAAATCAATGTCGTGTATGATAGCCTTTGGTTTCACGAACAGTTTGCAGGCGTCGTGGTATACTTTCTATTAATTTGGAGATAGTATCCAGAGGAATGTTATTCCATTCTCGTAAATGGGCAGTCTTGAAAGTGTTTTTATTTTGTTCGTCGTCTTCTGGAATTCTTCTGCCTAATTCGTCCCATAAATGTTCAATTGAATTCATGTCCGGACTTTACGGTGGCCAGTCCAACACATTAACCCTACGTTCTTGAAGAAAATTCTTTGTTGCTCTCGCTGTGTGTTTGGAATCATTGTCGTGCTGGAACACAAACGTTTCTGCTAGACCCACTTTCGCAGCAGATTCAAACAAATTTTCTTCAAGAATATTGACATAACAGTTTGCATTTAAAATTCCATCAATAAACACTAAATTTCCCACCCATCGTGCACTAAAACATCCCCATACTAGGATGGCGTCTCCACCATGTTTCACAGTACATTTGACAAAAAAAAATTTTCAGTAGTTGGCCGGGTTGTCGCCATACCAATGTTCGTCGTTTTTGTGACCGTAATTCAAATTTCGATTCGTCACTAAAAATGACCATCTCCCAAAATACTGCGTCCTTATTTGCGTGTAGATTTGCAAATGCCAATCGTTTCTTTGCGTTTCTTAATGATACCATGGGCTTTTTCTTTGCTACTCTACCATGAAAGATTCTGTCATTGATGCGTTTTTTTATTTGTGTTAATCCTATAGGCAAATTTAATCTTTCCTTAAGCTGTTTTGCTGTTACCCATGGATTTTTTTAAATTTCCAACAAAATGCGGTGATCATCTCGTGCCGTAGTCTTCCTTGGACGGCCAGTCCGACGACTGTTTGTAGCTGTTCCAGTTTGTTGAATTTTATTTATTATTTTTTGTACACCACGTGCAGTGATATTGTAATCTGCGGCAATGGATGAATATGTTTCGCCTCCCATTCTTCGTCTAAATATTTCCAATCGTTCGCCTTCAGTCAATTCTCTCCTTTTCGGCATATTGTGTTGCACAATGTTCTTTTTTCGTAGCACAGATTGACGGCATTATCGTTTTACACGTGTCTAACACTATACACAATAATAAACTCATACTGAAATAATAATTTGAACTACGACATAATGCACGATTTATTTATCCACATCAAAGAATAAACTTACTTTCCAATTCGAGCCCAGCGGGTGTTTACAAAACAATAGCATTGTTATAAAAACAGGACATGTGTATTTATGCCTAATAAATAGTGTTTTATCATATTGTGTTCCTTGTATAATAAATATGCAACTATCGTCGTCTGTTATCGCATGTTTATAAACTTCTTGAAAATATCAGTGGCTTAAACTTACTTTCCGGCGCGAGTGTAATTGATTTTGATGATCTCCGTAACCGCGTTCAGGCCTAGTAAATTATGCGAGACTTTGCGTTCAACAACACGGCGATAACTAAAAAGTACTTTTTTTAACATTAATATCTCTCTTATTATGCAACTTTGCTAAGATATTTTTACGTTAACGAAGTTATTTTAAGATATTTAAGCACCCTTTGAAAATAAAATCACAAGACCGTAAACGCGTTGTATCAAAGGAGAAAATCTACAACGTACTGCACTAAAAATTATAACAACAATTATACCAGATGTATTATTCTCGTATCCGCAAGGTGTGTGTCTGTTCCCCATACGTATTTCCCTCTAGCACTCTAAATCATGACGTAAACGCCGGGCTCTGCTTATTATATGTATTTAGATATGCTTTTTTACTCGACTCAATCCAGACGTTCTTTTTTAAATGAAAGTACTTTTCTAAACTTTTACTTTATTTATTTCACATGATATTTGTTTGCTACTTGTGCATCATAAAAGCAATTTCTTCGTCATATTCATCATACTCATATCATATTCATCAATTGCCCACCTATTTTCTTTGCTACAACCGACAATATAATAATTAATATAGAATTATTGGCTGCAATACGTAGTCGTTACATGATAATATAAGTTAAGTATCTGTCAAGCTGTTTCGTTAGTTGTCCCTAGTTTGACGTAAATTTTTCCGAATAAATCTTAATAAGGAATCCATCGCACTAATAGTGAATACATTGACATATTGTTAATTTATGGTAAAGCAGGCCAGAATTCTGCTGCTGCAAGTCGATTGTACGCTGAGCGGTTTCCTAACAGGCCAACACCTATTCCACAAAAATTCACCGCTCTACTAATCCGTGCACGAGAGACTTGTGTACTGCGAACACTTCAAGGTCAAGATGGTGGTCCTGGCCGACACCAACGAATTTTGGATGCCGTAAAAGAAGTCTCAAATCTTGTCGAAAAAGATCCTTCTGGTAGTACTCGCATTAGAAAAAAATTATGCATCATAAAAGCAATTTCTTCGTCATATTCATCAATCATACGTTGTCCACCTATTTTCTTTTGACAATATAATAATTAATATAGAATTATTGACTGCAATACGTAGTCATTACATGATAATATAAGTTAATTCCATTGCTGGAAAATATAAATACTTGCTTAAAAACACCAGTGCCTCCACCAAATATTTTCCCATCATTTTATATACTTCCTTAAATACATTTACACCCTATAACGTTCTATTATTGCTTTAACTTTATTGATATATCTAAGTATGTAGACATGCATACTGCCGGTGTCTATGCAGAAGAAATAAAAATAAGCATTTTCTATTGATAAAACTAAATCTAGTTCAAGGAGGTAGTTTAGCTCCTAATTGGTTACTGATTACGGCACAAAATGACGTCACACGCGTAGAGTTAACGCCACCGGCCGTGGACATCGATAATACAAACAACAACAGAAGCCGCGTCGTGACGGATCGAAACCGCGAAGCGTCGCGTCGGGTTCATTCATGTCAGCCCCTTCTGTTATTCTTACTTTTTTTAACCAGTGCCCGCTCTAGGGGGAGGCAACCTGGAGTAGCAATTTTATGAAATAATCGTAAATATGTCTTATGAAAAAGGCATTAGGCGGCGTTCTTTCCCTTTATAGGATAAGCAGGATAAAGATCGATGCACATCATTGATTGTAAATGACGTTCTATATGGCGCTGTTGCCAAAACACGTATCTAATGACTTTTCATTGAATAAATAAATATTAGGTTATGTTATTTACCGTGGATGTTTTCTATTGTATTTATTAAAATAGTGGTATTCCTCTGAAAATAATGGTACTCCTAAGAGGTTATGAAAGAAATGAGAAAGATATATTGAATATAGTATAAACTAAAATATATTTGGTTTTGCAAGTTACACCAAGAAAATTAATTGTTGGTGTTGTGAGAAAAGTGTTATAATTTTCGAGTATTAATCATAACATGGGAGAATATCTGAGGAGGAATGTGTACAATAAAAAGAATGGAAGCAATATGTAAAGGATGCTACTCTAAATTCAATTTTAGCGTAATACCCTTGTAATACACTCGCCAAGAAACTTGATTACTTGATAATAATATATACAGGGTGTTTATGGTCTTATGATTTTATTTTCAAAGGTTGGTTAAACATCTTAAAATAAGGTCATTAACGTAAAAATATCTTAACAAAGTTGCATGATAAAAGAGATATTAATGTTAAAAAAAATTATAGTTTGTGATTAACCACCATAAAAAATGGTTTTTAACGCTAAACCAATTGATCAACAGCTTGTGCAAAGTAAATGTAAACCATAGGTTATTAGTGAATTTTTTACTAAGTAGACTGATGTCTGTATCTTTCCCCATCTGTCAAGTTGTTTGATTAGTTATCCCTGCATTTCTGGTTTGACGTAAATTTTTCCGAATAAATCCTAATAAAAAAAGTAAAAATGGTCCATCGCACCAACAGTGAATACGTTGACATGGTGTTAATTTATGGTGAAGCACGCCAGAATTCTGCTGCTGCAAGTGGATTGTACGCTGACGGATTCCTAACACATTCCACAAAAATTCACCGTTCTTGTAATCCGTGCACGAGAAACTGGTGTACTGTGAACACTTTAAGGTCGAGATGGTGGTCCTGGCCGACACCAACGAATTTTGGATGCCGAGGAAGAAGTCTTAAATCTTGGCGAAGAAGATAATTCTAGTAGTACTCGAAAAATATCTCGCCAAGTAAATGTATCAAATCGAATTATCTGGCCAACACTGCGCGAGAATCAATTCTATCCTTTACATGTACAAAAAGTACAGGCTTTACAACCTGAAGATCATCCTTTACATTTACAGTTTCTACAAAAACATGTAGAAGTTCCAAACCTTTCTTCCATTGTATTGGCGACTGACGAAGCAACGTTTACACGTAACGGCGTAAACAACTGTTTTAATACTCATATTTGGGCTGCGGAAAATCCACATGCTGTTCGTCGTAATTATTTCCAGCATAGATTTTCGATAAACGTTTGGGCCGCACTGGTCGGCGGACAACTTATCGGCCCATGTGGTTTCTTCACGACGGCGCACCGCTTAATTTTAATCGTTTAGTTCGCCAACATTTAGATAATGTGTTTGAAAATAAGTGGATTGGTCGAGGTGGTCCTATGCCATGGCCTCCTCAGTCACCCGACCTTAACCCCCTTGATTTCTACTTATGGGGCGTTATGAAGACTATGGTATACACCAACGACATAATTGATTTAGATGATCTTCGTAACCGCGTTGAGGCAGCTGCGGCGCAATTCGACGGCAAGATCAAGGCCTAGTAAATTATGCCAATTCATGAATACGTGGAGCGAGACTTTGCGTTCAACAACATGGCGATAACTTTGAACAACTAGTGTGAAGTGGATTCCATGAAAAACATAAAAAAAATTGCTTAAATTAATATGCTTAGTCACCACTTAAAAATCAAAAAATAAAAACTACAAAAAAAATGTAACATTAAAATCTCTCTTATTGTGCAACTTTGTTAAGATATTTTTACGTTAATGATCTAATTTTAAGATATTTAATCGGCCCATGGAGATAAAATTACAAGACCGTAAACACTCTGTATAGCAGTAATATAGAAAAAAGGTGTTAAATAAGCAATAACCGAAACGAATGGTACAAATGTCAGACAATACTTCATGACAGAAACAACAAGCAACTATCGGCAACGATGTACAGGAATACCAATAGTTGAGAAGAAAGTTGAATTGGGTTAAATGATAATAGGCGCTTAAAATAATTATTTACTTAGTGTAACTGATAATTTCTGCTAAAGTGGTATTCCACTTTAGCACAAATTATCTATAATTATTTATATGCTAAACTATTGATTATAACCCCATTGACATGTATTTTAAAATTTGACAAATTCATATTGTACAATTGGCAGTGTGACGTCATAAATCACGTGCGTCGATATTTATCCTGCCGCTGCTATACCCATGGTGACGTAAACCCTAGAGCGGGTCCTGTTTTTAACATCGCAATATACAGACTGAGCCTGAGATATGAATCGAAAAAATAATACCAGTAGCTCTAATGGTAAAACTCTTTATACAGAGGAGACTTACGTGTAAGCATTTACGAGAAAAGAAACTGTTTAAATATAGGTTGTATAAATTTAGGTTAAGTAAAACAGGGTTAAACAAGAAGTAGTTGAAAACTGGATCTCGCGCTGAGATTGTGTTGTACTTGCGTGATACTTGTGGTGTTAACAGCGGCGACTAGGTGGGCAGCAGTAGGCATAAACAATGAACTGTTATTATTATTACTATTGCCATTAAAAAATAAATTAAATTTAAATGATGTGTCCCAAAGTGTTAATTTATTTTTAGTGGATGGGTAGCAGTAAGAACAAACAATGAACAGCTTTTATCTATTACTATCATTATTAAAAAAACAATACCTCCCCCGACGAGCCGCCACTGCCCATTATGTCTAACTATATCGAGACTGTTATTCCGGTGAAAGATCTTTTTAAATTTTTAATGCCCTGTAAGTGTGATCCTTTGAACTTTTCCACAATTTTCGTAAAGACAGTATAAAGATAGTGTTCGTAGGTAAATCGTAAAAACAAATAGCTAAATAAAATAATCAAATAAACTTCAACAAGAAAAGCTCGCACGACACTGATAAAACAAAAAATGTAAGACATAAATAATAGGATACGGTGGCTTAACATAGTAAAAATAAAATTTTTTAAATACCCTTACCACCTCGATGAGTGAAATATACGTATTTCGGCAACTACGTTGCCATCCTCAGCAGAATCTACGAAGCAAGATAATGTTAGACGTCGCACTCTGGGAGAGTTGCACCACACAGAACGCCACTTGAATAACACTGTGTGTGTGCGACATCCAACATTATCTTCCTTCATATATTCTGCTGAGGATGGCACTTAGTTGTCGAAATACGTAACCGGAGTTCTTCACTCATCGAGGTGGTAAAGGTATTTTTTATTTTTAATAAATATAAAAATTACTAAAATATTACTAAAAAGTAACTTAGTGGCTAAATTCACACAATTAAATAGAGAAAAGTATTGATATGACTCCTAAGGAAAGCAGTTTTTCGCGTGATTCGTGAATCGTTTCTTTACAATTTACTTCACGTTATTGATATCATTTGTGTTTTTAATTTAATGAAACAAGTTACAATGGAATGTCTTATTAAAAGAAAAGCTATACAAAACTTTTACACAAATTTTTTTTTCATTCTTTGATAGTGTAATCCTACATAGGAATTGAAACGCAACGGGTTATTAGCGCTGACTGGGTTTGTGCTAACGGTATTTTATTTTCATTCGGCTGTTCAATGTATTGAATTGCTCAGTAGCATCAATAGAGTTATTCTGTGCTAATGTAGCGCCTTAAAAAGAATTTTCGTATAAGAAATTATGGAATAGTACTTATCACAATGTATTGTTGGTCTGTTAAGAGAGCAGGTATTTTGATTACCACTGTTCATGTTTTATTTGTTAAAAGTAAAAAAAAACAAAAAAATTTACTAGTAACAATTAAATACTACATGGACATTTTGACACGGTATACTTATCAGGGCAAAGATATTCACTTCCGAATTGCCAACTTAATCAAGGTTTTACAATCACAATACAATGAATCTACAAAATAATAAAACCCACGTGACCTCTTTTAGGTACGCAACTCAGTTAACAGCATGGTAATACTCAAAAATAAAATTGCAGTACAGATTTTCGTATGTATATATTGACAGATAAAATTTGATAAGTTAGGTTTTTATCGTTCTAGACAGAAATATTAAAAATATTTAATTCGTTGCCAACTTATAATTTACGTCATGTTATATTAGAGGTCACGTGGGTTTCGTTACTTTGTAGATTTATTGTATATTATGTGTAGGAAAAGACATGCTTTGTTACTCAAAACATGCTTGATATAATTAACAATTACTTCTCTTTTCGTTACAGTCATACCGTGGTCTAAAGGCAAAGTGGTCAGATGACAAGACGTGGGTGAGTCACGACAATCAACAACACTCTGTGCAACTCTGGGACAAATTCTCCTCAAGGAAAGACCATTACATGTTTGTTTGTCTTGCTTGGTTTTTTGCTTCAACTAGCACTCAACATCATACTCTCACATAACTGACGCGATTTTTCACGTAAGTCTCGATTAAGTACTCCTTCCCTAGGCGCGGTCGCCACAGAATTATGAAGCTAGATTTGGGAGGTCTGCTTCCACGATGGATAAAATCGCGTAATGAGAGGTCCATCGCTTATCGAAAAAAAAAAGGAAACGGACAGCTGTTTTATTCTTCATATAATAACATCGGTTTCGTCACAAAACTCACCTTATACTCTTCGCGATTGTCATTACATCACTTACCACTTCATACTTAATATAGGTTTTGGACTTCTGATTATGTGATATCCGTTTGCACGCTTAGTTTGTTACAAGCTGCACAGCTTACGGATCTAGAATCCAGACGATTGGGCGTGCGAAACGTGTCTCTGTATCCTGTGGCGATCCTGTCAGGAGGTGTGGATGCGTGCGCGAAAAATCGCGTCTACGTAACAGCGGGGTTATAAGGTGAAACTAGAGTGTCAAAGGTAAAAAATGCAGATGAGACAAATACGTCCCGCCTACACGAGTATGTTTTCAAAACACCCTATGAGGATAAATCAGCTGTCCACGGTTTCTTGTCTATTACGCAAAACGAAAATGAACCTTTAATGGAAAATCGAAAAGAGATTTTGTCAAAAATTTTGTGTATACGTAATATTGTCCCACTAGTATTTGCATAAGTTACGTGGCACACTTAACCACTAGATGTACAATTAAACAAATATACAAATGAGGAGGACCATAAACATGCCCAAAGATAAATATGTCTAAAACTTCTGATACTTCCCCAAAACAAATACTCCTTTGGTATTTATATTTCTCTTTAAGGTTTACGAGGCTGCGTACAGATTCTTTTAAAAATAGGTTCACAATTGTTGTTATGATTCTTTTAGGCCTTGTTTTAATACTACCTTATTTGCTCAACAGAAACCCATTAACAGTACAAAATACAATAGAATTCAGCTTATGTAAATAGTAAAATCCAAAAATCAATGCGATAGATTTATATAAATGTTCTTTACATCATAAATATGACAAATTTACAAATATATGCATATATAAATGTTTGAAGCAATAGGACGATACAAAAACAAAATCTTAGACGTCAAAAAGATCAGTGAATGTGTCATTAGTATTAACTACCATACTAGCAAGTGGAGCTCGCTTCCATAAATTGGATCTTGCAACAGGTACACGCAGGCTATCGAAATACCTAGAGTACCATGGGCTGGAACGGCAAAGTTACTTTGTCAGAGTAAGGACTGATAATCCATTCCATTTTGCACCAGTTAATAAGAAGCAGCTCTTCGAGATTGTAAATACCCAAAATTCTGCCGAGTTAGTAAGTCCTTATAACTTGTACCACGTGGTGGATGAATTTGGTCAATGCTGTGTGACAGGAACATCAATCTTTTCTTCTTTTCATCATCATTCTTTTTTTAATTCTCTCTAAGGCAATTTGCCGATGGTGATAGTAAGGACACCAAATACTTTGTAAATTCTCCAGATCATTTTGATTTATCTCCCGTCTAAGTAACGAATTCGCCAGTCTAAAGTAGATAATACAGGTCAATTTCTCGTAATTTATTGCAATTATTTGAAAGAAAAATATCAATGAATAAGGAAGATTTTCCTAATCTAGCATAGAGAATCTTTTTCTTTGGATACCGCTTTTTACAATGGTTTCCAATGTATTTCTGTACGTTTTGTACCTTTTGGTCCCTTATTTCTGCACACTATGCAAGGAAAATATTAGGAGTAACTGCGACTTAGTTTCCAAAAGGATATCCATATTTGCACTTCTTTAACACGTCAACTACCTGAATATCATAGAATCTATTACATCCAACGTTGCAATTCATTCATAATAACTAGTTATTCTTTTATGCCACATCATTAAAAATCATTAAAACCACTCGCATTCGTATGACCTACATCTTAATAAAGATTAGCTCCTTTTCGTCTTAAACAAAAAAACTATTGGGATAACCTGAATAAATACCTTCTCACAATTTTTAATGAAATTTATTTTGGCGTATTATCAAAGGATATTTAATCAAATATCAATCCAAATTAAACAATGCTAATAGGCAAGATATGCCGTGCTGACGAGCCCTAATGAGGGCGAAACAGCTGATCTCAGTAGGTGTATTTGCCTCATCTGCTAAACACCCACGACTACAAACGACTACAACTGATTTGTCTGTAGTATACGCGACATTCAAGACATTCTTTTTGAACTTACAAATAATTGTGTATTGTCGGTTGCAAACCAAATTGTTAAATTGAAATGTCTCTATCTGTTGAGTTATTCAATACACCTATTCAACTAGAACCCTATGCAGTGGGATATAATGATATGCCAAGTCCAACCAGAGGCAGCTAACGGGACTGATTAGCCTTACTAGGTAAAAGAATATTTATTTTTCAAATACATTTTAAAATCACAACACATACTCGCACATAACACAATACAAAGGGGTTTTCGGAAAATTACTGCAAATTAACTACACGAACTCACATCAGAAACCACAAGTACAATTTTCATCACGAGCGGTTGGCATCAAAGGAAGCAGTCGTGGACGATGACGTAATAAGCGGGATTCACCTAAGCGACCAAAGCTGACTGTTACCATGTAAAACAACATCGTGCTAGTAACTTGGTGCGTTACCATGCGACCGGGAGAATAATAAACAAAGTGAAAAAAAGCAGAATGTAAATTGACACTTTTGTACGCGTCAGGTCATAATCAGCAGCAATAAATTAAATAAATATACTAAGTAGTGAATCGTATAAAACCGCATAAATAGAAGAAAGAGATTCCGGACGTTACAATTCAGAAGAAAGAGGTGAAGGAAGACCAGAGATAGAAAAGGGTTGGAACACGATACACTTAAACACAACAAGGTAGATAAGGTATTTATAAATTCTGATTGAAATATTGTTAAAGACCTTCTAATTCCTTTATATGGTAACTATTTTCAAAATTCCATTCATAACCAACACCAAGATTTCGATATATGTAAATTTAATCTCCATATGTCATGAATTAAATCTATCAATTCTGACATACGTCGTATTGTAATATTTTGAAAAGTTGCCTGGTTGCAGCAATCTGACGTAAGAAATGAACACAACTGTCGTAACAGTAAATTAAATCACATGTGCAATTGTGTCACATTCTTACATTAACGATTTGAGGTTAGTCTTATTGAAACATTGCAATATATAAGGTTATTGTAAACATGCAAAGAAGATGAATAAAGTTATTATTATATTATATATTATAGGCACAATCTCATTAGGTTTAACTGTCTAAAACTCAATTCTCTTAAATGGAACCTTGCGTTATTTTTACATCATATGCATAGGATCAAATTTTGCAACCATTATTTTTAACAATTGTGTATTTTAATGGCATGTTTTGCTAGAATTAACGCAAATTTTCGTAATAGGTTTCAACAAAATCATGATTTTGAATATATCATTACCCAAATCTAATTGACATAATGTAACAATTCAACATTACTGTTATACGCCTCGCTTATTTTATTTATTAGGTATCCATTAGATCTATATCTACATACATACACACGTCTAGACGTCCATGTTCGTTACAGTTTTAGTTGAAAGCTGATGGAATGACACGTCGGATTCATTATACTTTAATTATGCGCGCTTTGTAGTGGATAATCTACTGAAGGTTTCCATTTTGATTGATCCGATAACCCTGTTAGTGGTTAAAATTTCGACCTGTGGCTCGTTAATAATTCATCATGGGCCAGTTTCATCAGAATTTTATTAAATTGTAGCGCTTTTGATTACTTAGAACAGTTAAATATAATAGTCTATATAAGGGCGTCTTCGAATAATCGTGTAATTAGGTACTCAAAATGTATTTTAAATTGTTTTTCTTTTATTAGAAAAATACATGTTCTGGTGGAAATGGGTTCAAATTAATTTAACAAACACTTTCGCCAGATTTTAAAATGTTACCGTTTACTCGTCGCGATCACATGCAGTCCACAAACTGGAAAATATTGCCCTATCCTTCTTAACCCCTTGACGTACAAATAAACTGGAATTTGATGCGTCCGAAGAATACTATTTAATCTGGCTCAACTGAAGAGTTATATGCAAGCTTAGAAACAGAACGTTTTATTTCGAAATTTACATTGTTGTATAATATTTAATCAGGTTAATGTATAATGTTAATGGACAGTAATTAAGTAA
>JARFOC010001347.1:0-36299 GCA_031763485.1 Osmoderma eremita
TGCACTATGAGGATGTTTTTCATGATAGTATTAATGATTTATTATAACTTCTTTTAATTTAAATATCTCTGTATTATCTTTTTCTTTTTTTTTGTATGTACTTACTTTTGTAAATATATTTGTCCTGTAATTGGTAATCTGTTGGACAATAAATGAAATGAAATGAAAATAACGGTGGCGGCTCGTGAGTTTTTAGGGGTAAGAGCTGCGCAAAAGATAACTATAAATTAATAATAAATTTTTACCTTGATTTTAATGCTTTGCCCATTTTGATTTAATGTTATTGTGGGCGTATTCCGTCCCAAGGATTTAATTTCTATTTTTTCCCAAAACTCCACCTTGAAAAGGGGATTTTTAAAAGTTCTTCAACCGAATTCATATTTTTTTTTTATTACTGCTTTTGTAAAATTTAATCAGTGCTGCAGCCCGGCAGCCCTTATATACCAGCCGCCCCAATACTGTATTTTCTATGTTATAATAAAAACACATTTACCAAAAAAATAAATTTGTGCTTATCAATATGGTTATCTTCCTTTCCATGTTTAGTTTGCCCGGAAGGTTACTATGGAGACCATTGTATGAACCCCTGCGAGTGTCCAAATGATAATTTCATGTGCCATCCAGCTCGTGGTTGCATTTGCAGACACGGCTATACAGGCCAGATGTGTGAAGATAGTTTAGTTAAAGCTATAATATCACCGGACGAAAGCAGCAGTTATGGTAGCGTTGTAGCTTATGTGGTAGTCATAATTTCAATACTCTTGGCAATGCTGTTTGGACTCTGGTATTACTATAAGAAGAGAGTGAATAACTTGAAGAACGAAGTAGCACATGTACAATACATAGCAGATCAACAAGCCCTTTCTTCAGGTAAAAAAATATATAATTCAATATAACTAGTAATTGTGAATATATGTATGGATGTTTTTGATAGATCGTAATCATGTCGATAACCCTATGTACACTTACCAAAGTAACTCTAAAAAGGAGGATGATCTGCGATTGCTAAATAACTCCCCACAAATTCGAAATAACTTAGTTAAACAGATAAATACGAATATGGAAAGGCAACGCTTAGGGATGGCCAGTTGCTCATCTGACATAGATAGCAAAGGTATAATGTTTTTATAAGAAGTTTCCTTCCATTCTTCAATCTCTTAACACGGTTTTTTTACTACTACTATAATAATTCCAATTGGTTTAACAGCGATTATATTTGCGCGTTGATTACAGGCACCATAAATTCCGAGTTGCAGTCTTTGAAGAATAAAGACGCTGATGCCACAAATCCAAATATCTATCACAGTATTGACAAACTGGACCACGTCTATGATGAAATTAAACAGAAGGACACGAAGGATGCTGGTAAATAAGTTCTTGTATTGGTAAACTATTGTGTTCAAGCGTGTCGAAAATTAGATTTTCCTTGGTTTATACTTCATAGTATTAAATTCTAACTCTTAGTAATATAAAAGTATGTAAGTGAAAATAATAAACCTTAAAAACATACTCCACACCGTATAAATTAATTCAAACTGTGAAACACAGATGTTGCCAATAGTCGTTTTTTAGACGGCTAGACGAATAACTATCACTACTGATGCGTTAGTAGTTATGGTTAGTTATAGTTCTCGCAACGAAACAGCCGACTTTTGACAGCGGTAATGTTAAAATCATACCAACACAACTTCACATTCAGAAAATGCATAGTAATGTCAAATGTATTGACATTTCGTCTGCATAGGGTTTCTTCAAGTAGAGCGTTGTCAGTTGCATAGATAAGGTAAGTTGTCAACGCCCTTGACATTTGTCGTTTTGACGTTCTATTTAGTGTTGAAAGTTTTCGTTTTTAACAATAACAATAATTGTGTGATATGAACCATATCATGAAGCGACGAAATGTCAAAAGTCGGTTGTTTAGTTGGGAGAACTATATATATATTTGTTTGATATTTATATAATATTTGATATAATCGAATATACTACGAAGATCATATTTTACACCGGCGATGAGCAACCCATTTTCTATGGCGGGCTACATAAAATATGGAAAACTCCAAACATGCCGCATATTTTTTATCTTTTCTTAATATAGTTAAACTTTTAATTTTTTTTATATATACAGCCGACTTACGCGTACTTGAAGTTAGGTGATGCGTTTATTTCGTTTCCTGCTTCCGTACCGCCCACTGTATTCCGATTTACGCGAATTTGACTTACGCGCTCCTCGTCGGTTCGACCTATCGTGTAACTCCGGAGTACAACTACACTACTATAAATCCTTTTTACTTAAGTGAAAGTACTCTGTTACTGATAATGTTCAATAATAACTTTTCTCTTTTCTGAGGTGGAATTCACTTTTTTTATAAGAAAACTACAGAAATATCAATTTTATGTTAATTTTGCATTGCAGTTACTCAAAAAATGCGGTTAAAGTTCAGTCGCAAACACCCAGATGGCGTCACATGCAATGTATTTATTTACACAAATTATTTGCGGTCCCGTATTATAAATTCTAGGATAAGAAACATTCAGTTCAATGATATCGATTGAAAAAAAAAACTCATCACTGTTACGCGGATTCTCATTGTCATCTAACTAATGTCAACAGAAAACTGATCTGCCAACAATTTTTATCGAAAGGTTTAAAAATAATTGCTCTTAGAAGTGTAATTACTTGGAGTTAATGTAGAAAGAATTCTTGCGTTCTTGCCTTTTTTTTACAGAAAAACAATGACAATATCATATTTTAATTTATTTACAGATTTATATGACCATTTAGATTATACTAGGCCACAAAGTACTTGGAAACCGCATTATCAACGAATGCCAAACGCATTTGGATCTCGGGATCTCGAAAATATAGAAAATAAATCCGAAAACGACACGGAAGAAGTATGAAAAAAAACGAAAACTAATACATGTACCTATTGCTCAGAAGAAAGCATCAGAACAATAACGCGAACAACGCAGGGAAGCAAGAAAACAAATCAGTGCCAAATTAAGAATCAATTGCCTTTTCCCAATAGCAATATTCAATTGTATAGTGCAATAAACATTTCAAATTTTTAATTTGTACGTAGATAAGGAAAAATAATGCATATCTTCCGTAAATTAATTTTATTAGAGTGATATATTTAAAAAAGCAGGTTTTGCTAATTACTTTTTACCTTGGGACAACAGATGTATGTAAATGTTAAAATTTTTATATAAATTTTAAATTGTGAATATTAATTTAATTTTTTTGTACATACCGTGTAGTTTTTACGTTAGTTCTGTGATAAATGGAATGGAGTAATTGTGTTTTAATAAATAAAATAAATTTTTATTAATAGAAATGTTCCGTCTTTAATTTATTAAAAACTAATAGTTTTGAGCTACCCAAACGGCAGAATTCAAATTTACCGCCATTGATTTTAGTAACTTCAACATTAAAGTATGAAATAACCTACAATTTTATATATCAGATATTAATGTTGAAGTTACTAAAAATAATTGCTGCAAATTTGAATTTTGCTATTTGGGTATCTTCAATTCGTGGCGAGAAAAGAGAATGACAATTTATTATGTCTTGTTATAAAGATTATTTCCAGAAAATGTAGGCAACTGCTTAACTTTCTGTTAAACATTACTCAATAATAATTTGATTTCAAAAAATTATTTTAAAGCGGTTTAGTATCTTGACGTTTTTATTTTTATTCTTATTGATTTTATTTAGCTGTCATTACAGTGTATGAATTAAACAGTTGTGCGATAATTAAAAACAAAAATTAATACATTTTTATTCCGATAGATCCTGTTTGACGGCTTGAAATCGCCACCGGCGCCATGAGAAAAGTAGATGATCAATTTAAGTCTACCAACACAGTAAAAATTTGATGTGGCGGTAAATTTAAACAAATGTCAAAATCACATTGTATGTTCACGTGTTCCACAAATGTTCTTTTATTTACATTCTTTTAATGAAATATTTGGTGGTAGCAATTAAATTCTTCCGTATCGAAAAATCCATTAAACATGAAAGTGGGCAATTTTCACCAAATTTGAAGCATTGAAGTATTTTTTTGAGATTGTTATTCACATTACAGCACAGCTATCCAATATAAAATGCTGGAAGAAATACTTCTGAATGTCTGCCTTATCTTAAATACTTTTGCTATTTTTTCATAAATATCCAATACCATTTGCTGAGCAAAATTTGTTTAATTTTAAATAGAATGTTCCTTAGCAATTTTAGCGTAAATATGTTAGCTTAATGACAAACATTGGTATTTAATAAATATCACAATTTTATTCTAGTAAATATATAATTGATATACACTTTATTAATCAGAAATTGTAAGTAATGTAGATTATAAGAAAACTTAGATTCATTATGTTAGAAATAAAATAGAAAATGCCATTCCTAAACAAAATAATGCGACGTATGGGGACTTTCTTTCACCAATTCGTGCACATTTCCAAAATGTTCCAGCAACACTAAAATACATAGAGTAATGAATTTGCTCAGTGATTATTTATTGTTCGTACCCGACTTTATTCCTGTCGATTATACTTGGGAATAGTGACCTTAAATATGTGCAAGTACATATTAGCAGTAAGACAACACTTAATAAGCTTTGGAAATTGAATAGGGCTGACTGAAACGAAAACTTACGATTAAAAGGAGGCAATTAACCTATATTACATTGCCAGTACCATCCTAAAATTATTAATACACGTTCAAGAAATTACTTCTTAGTTATTATAAGAACTATATTTTATATTCAAACATAAATTATATTCTTTGCTGTTTTTGTATTTTCAGTCAATAAACTATTTGCAAATTTGACAACAAACTTTGACGTTATACAGGAGCAGATATAAAATATAAACGATATAAACGACAAATGGGCTCCTTAACGTTAAAATTGGGTGCCTATCCCTCTGATGGTATTCGAACGCAACTAAACAGACTACGGCGCCAAATTTCATATATTTCAAACTTGACAGGATACATAATGCCTTCCAAAATTCTATTCTTTCTTCTATACAAGCTTCTTTTCGCATAATGTCATTCACAAAATATGCCAAAAAGTATATGCATTCTGCCGTGCAGTTTTTTAAGTAGCACATGTTCTATTTCCAACTATAATTCTGTTAAAAAATTGAGCGCACAAAACGCGCGAAAAACATGCTTTGACGGTTTCAATTAACGTATTACTGAAAGTTATATTTACAATTGGAATTAACATTTTTGCTTACCAGATGGAATACAATAAACACACTGTTCGGATTACTCCTGCCGCACAAAATTGTTAAATTTACTTATTTTTCAAACACAATAACGCACCAACCACCTTTAACAATAATTTTATTCACGTACTGACTTCTACAATAGCAACATGCAGACTAAAGACTGTGAAGGAAAACAATTCGCTCTAACATTAACCTACCCTACTCAACAAAAACATTAGGAATATAATTACACAAAAAAATACAGTCGCGTCAAGGTACCTGACAATGAATCATTTGTAGCTCGACGTGCGTTCACAAAATAATAATTAATTCGGGACACGTCAATCATTACAAACGAACTACACAATAATAATAAAAGTAATAAAAACAAGGATGCTGATTAAACATTAAGTAAAAATATAAGATAATAGGATACGGTGGCTTAAAATAAATTTAAAATAAAAAATACCCTTACCACCTCGTTGAGTAAAGAACTCTGAATACCTATTTCGGCAACTAAGTTTCCATCCTCAGCGGAAAACCACAAAGGAAAATGTTTGAGGTAGCACTCTGGGAGAAATGCACCTCACAGAACACCACAAATAACATTAAAAAAATAAATAAAACAAGTAGAAAACAAAAGAACTATTAACAACTACAGGAATTGTAATATTAATTTAAAATACTCTATGCAGAGTAGAGTGAATTTTACACTCAGATCCCTCTATAGATAAAGTTTTGCCCTCAGAGCCCTCTATTGGTCGAGTAAGCGCTGGTTTACACCATAAATATATTAGTGCACCCACCCACCCTGTACAGCGGTTAGTAAATTTTCTTTTATTGCATTGCCGCCCTGGAATTTTGTCAATTTCATGTCTGGTTACGTATTTCCGGTTTCTCATCGTTACATCCGGAATGCTAACAATTGGTATGCCTGTTTCAAAATAGATGTCAATGAGTGTGTGCGTGTAATATGGCTACGAATAATTATTTCGGTTTTGCACACGGTGGAACACAATACAGGTATGTATTTTAACTGTAAGAATTTTCTCCGTTTTTTGCCAAAGATTTTAGTACCAAGCATGATAGATATTTATTGTGATTGACCGCGTATACGTAAATGTTTCTAAATTCACAACCGGCGTCCTTGAACGGTTCGTACCGGCATATTGTGCGATCAATAAAACGACCACATTCAGCTAGGCGGATAGCATTTTTTTGCCGACGCGAATTTTCCGCTAAATACGTGATTATTAGTAGTTTGTGAGTACTTTTTGAGTGATTTATGACACTTTTCACGAGTACGGCAGCTATTTGTGAGATATTTTGAATGTTTTCGATGTATTTCAGTGCGGCAGCGGCAACTGGAGCGGCATATCAAGCAGCAGGACAAGCTGGCTATGCGGTAGCTACGCCGGCAACGGCAGCCGCAGCGGCCACTTACGGCACACAAAGACCGGCGGGCTACGAAACTGCTTACCAAGCAGCAACTACACCAGGTATTGTTATGTATTTTTCATATGCGCACATGGACTCAAACGTTTTTGTTCTGCCCTCATGCAGCCATTTTATGTTAAATTTCTCTACAGCGAACGCAAATTCTGTAAATCTGCCGTTACTATGATCTTGTTAATATACAAAAGGTAGCATTTCCGAAATAGAGTAAGCAATGCGATTTGTTGTTTATTCTTGCACGTTATGTAAAGTACTCTATCGATTCTATATTTTCAATGAAATTTTACAACAGAAACATTTATTATGGAGTATTAAATGGTTATTTAGGCATTGAGCAAATTGAATTTGTTACTTTGTGTATCATTACATAAATAGCCTCAAATATTTCAGTATTTAAACTGTAACATATATATGTATAGCTTTTAACAGGCCTTTTAGGCCCAGAGCTTTGTAATTTTCTTCCATATCTTCCTATCCCTAACCATCCATTTATTAGATCTTCTAGAACCTCTTCCCTCCATCTTTTCCTTGGTCGGGCATCTCTTCCTTCTGCACTCGGGTTCTTTACTAGCAATTTGTTAGACTATTCCATCTTCTGCCGTCCTTTCGATATGTCCCAGCCACTGCAGTCTCCTTGATATAATAGTTGCAACTATTTTTGGTTCTTAATAGATATTCCACAGTTCTTCGTTAGTTCTACTTACGTATCCCTCTTCCTCCCTCCCAGAATCTCAACATTTTCCTCTCCCATCTCACCAATTCCTCTTTTTGTTTCTTGTGTAGCATCCAGGTCTCATAACTGTGCAATAATGTAAGCTTTAAGATAGACGTGTAGAGCCTTAATTTTGTTCTGCTCGACAAGTATTTGAAATGGATTAAATGATTTACAAACTGTAACTTACTGTTTTATAACTCACTGAAGCAATATCCAATTGCTTCTTGTATTGGTAACCCGTGACCAGTATGGTGGGGTCGTGGGGACCCCATACTATACTGTGATTCTACAACATCGGTTACAGTTTAAATCAGAATTGTAAGGTATGAAGAAAACTTTGTATTTTGATAATTGTTTATCAACCTATACGAGGCAGTTGTGGCATGTATATACCACGAGATATCAGATGCTACTCTAAAGAGGATAATGACAATTTTCTATTGCATTGATAAAGTATGTTAGTTGTGAAATATGCTTTCACAGCATAGTTTAAAAATTGATGTACGTCTGTCGTAACTCCCTTAATTCAGCAATCGTACTCTTAATCATGCAGAAACAAGTAGTGTTATTTTAAGTTATCGTTACTGCATTATGTTGTTAGGCGTCTGGGTGATTGTTAATTTTTACAGAACCTTTCGCACTCATTTCTGTTTTCAGCTAGTTTCTTTGCTTTGTTCCATGCTGATCCACTTTCCTTAAGGTATATACGCTATTTCCTGGTGCTACGTTTTCTTAGGTCTCCCCGTTTTTGAGTTTTTGTCCCAAATTTTTTAAACTAAATTATTGTAACTCAATCGGCTAACATGACCGAGCCAGCTTAGTTGCCACTACTCAATCTTTTTTAGCTTCTACTGATCTCTTCCTTTCTAATTTTATCAATTCTTACTCCTTCAATTAGTCTTTGGATTTTCATTCGTGCAGTTGTTACATCTCACTTACGGCCCTTGTTTTTACTTCTGTAAATCAAAATAGGGCAGAGAATTTTCTTGTATATCTCAACCTTAGTGTTCTTTTCTTCTTCTTTGATTTAAGTTTTTTTAGAACTCACAAGAATGAACAAAATGGAAAGTAAATAATAGCAGATTGCAAATTATTTTATTGTAAGTACATATACAGTGATCAATCTCAACTGTCTGGGGTTGGTATCAAATAGATAGGTATCGATATGCAATAATCTTGGCATACCTTGATCTTCATATTTTTTTAAATTATTCCATGCTAGGTTATGATCCCGAATTGGTTCTTAAAAATGTTCACACATTATCAAAATATACCGAAGATGGATGTACATAAGTACACTCCCCTATATCCGAGATTCATTTGAATTCCTTTTTCCGCGTTTATATGCACGTAAATATGTGAATAAATAAACAAGACAATTAAACAATGACAGGGCAGTAGAAATAAATAATTTTTTACATTTTATATTGGCCAACAAAAGGCGAACAATACTTAAAATCGAACATTTCTAACTAAGGCATATATCTAATGGTTACGTTGTGCCTGCTTTGAAATAGACAGCCTGTCCAGATTTGCTTTTTATATCAGGGATAGACACCGTAAGTTCCTCTTCTATTTAAAGTTTGTTACTATGTCTAGACATTACACCAGCCACTGCAGAAAAATCAATTTCTCAAATGGTAAGAAATAGGGTAAGAACAAAACAGTTCACTTTAGTAATTTGTTAAAGAGTTGTACAGCAAACTTTGATTTTACTGTGCTAATCGAAGAAAAATATTAGTGGTACTACTGTTTAAGGTGATAAGCCAGTAGATGTACTTGCAAATGGATTTAATTCTCAATTGTGTCACACAATTTAATGTCTTCTGCGAAAAAGTATTAGCGGAAATTAGTGCTCATAATTTTCTAAATGACTCCACTGTATTTAGCAATACCTTTTCATAATGAAAAGGAGGTTCAAAAACCTTTGATAATAAATTTAACCTATTCACTGCGGCAACAGTTTTTAGTAGAATATTGATTCTTACTTTATTAATATTACCAAATATCAATATATACCGAGGACTTGATACCAACCTAGACTGTTGAGATTGATCACTTCGTATAATCGATTGACGTTTACAATTTGAAGCTGCTTCCACATCAATAAACTTTAGAAAAACGTTATTAGTTTTGCAACTCCATTATTGGATCTAATTTCGTTATTACTAGACAAGAATTTCCGCACAACTTTACATACGTACATACATACCTAAGTTAAAATAGAACACAATTAGACGTTATTTTTATCCGTTTAAATCTAGAACAGAACGTACGTTTAGTGAATTTGCTACTAATAAAATGATTTGTATTTCATCAATACTTTTCCAACATAGTTAATAATTTGTAATTAAACATCTAGTTTTAAGTGAGTGAGTGTACCTGTGTTAAATAATGTTTTTCCTATATTCATGTATCTTGAGGACTAATATCTAAAATAATTTAGTTATATTTAATTGAAACTTAAAACGCACATTTTATCACGATCTGTATTTACATGAACGGGAATAGCAACCACCTGTTCTGCAAGTAAGTGGCTGTCATTTGGAAACTAAAATCTGTGCGCTTTCAGACGCCCACAACCAGAGACACTACAATGACACACCACCCATACACCATTGTAACAAATAAGATACCACAAAAACACTACTAATTAAAATTAAATTGAACAGACATGTGCATGCCAATTGGTCTAACCTTATACTTCACCGACTTGCACCCATTACATGCGAATACGCATTCACCTAGTTTTACTGACGTAACAGACACTCTGTCTCTTTACTATCGATGGTAATGGTTTTTATCCATTGGAAGCTAATGCAAGTGAAGGCGCAGCAGAATAATAAAATAAATAATATATACAACTTAACTTGACTTTTGGACATACGCTTGGGTTCGATGAAATTCAAACTACCCTCACTTTCTAGTTACGTTAATTTTACTTTATTAATTTAACACTTCAAATATAGCCACAAAATTGTTTACAATCATTTAATACCTTTAACTCTTAACTGCATTATTTACAAATCAGTTCTAGTTACTGAAACGTAGATAATCTTATACTAAAACTAACTTATTTACACGGCTCCTTATATAATCAAAATCCCTTCGCGAAGATTCTATTTCTGGAATTTTTGCGGCGAAAAAGGACATCTAGAAATAGGAATTATTCCAATCCTATAAACAGACGGAGCCAATCAGAATGCACTTTTACTATTTAAGCTACTGCGAATGACTGTCAACGACAAGCTTCGTGCAGTTGCCACAAGATGTCGCGACAATACCGTGATGATATTCTGTAACATTATTTTCCATATTTTGATATTAAAACTGCATACATTTCAAAATATCAGGTATACGAAATACGAACTTCCATGTACGTAATAGTCTATTCTCTTGCTATCTACTGTTATTTCATCCTCTTAAAACATTCTTAAATATCAAATTTTTGTGATTCCGACAGTGTAATACACTATTTTAATTTTGTTAATATTTGCATTATTTGGTATTAAATGAGCAAATGCTGTAATGTATTTTATAATTTTAGTTTAATATGTGTACAGAGATTAACATTAACTGTAGCATCTGATAAAGTTCCAATTAAATTGATTGACCTTTGTAATTAAGCAGGATGGATGATGACGAAATATCCCAATCATAAATAACTGCTGATATTTTGTATACAATTACGAGGTACTTTATCCGTCTAGACAAGGAAAACGAAGCAATGATAGCCTATATTCGTATTACATTAATTATCTCCGTTGTATACCTTTATTTTATACACAAGTCAAACAATTTTTCTGCATATTTGTTCTTACTTTCAAAAACATTTAATTGATATCATAAATGGAAGCCCAGCCTACACGTTGTGTTACTTTACATATCGTATGATGATGGCTTGTTAACGTTGCTTCAAAACTTTTAGTACGAATTTGCGGATTCTTTTTCTATATTTATATACTCAAATATACCGAGAGAGGAACAAATCTCGAGAACCACGTGGCTGATAATATTGGCAACTTAAAGTATATCAGTAGGTCACACTGCTTGTGTGATCAACGTCGATTTGAAGTTATGAATTACAGAAAGAAATCAGTAGTGTAGCACTATTTTCTTTATAGGTATTAAGGTGACAATTTATAAAATAAATTAAAAGTATCGAAATTTATTGCAAAAATAAGTAAAAAACAAAGACAATAAAATAAAAATTATATAAACATCAATGAAAGATGTAAATACGTACGTACATAATGCTTTTGGATCACACAACACAGCTGGTTATTCACAACATTAGTAGCGACAGACATTCCCACGTACAGACAGCTGCTTCGGACTTCCTAGTCCTCATCCGTGTACGACGGAGAATGCCTGCAACTTTTTCAGCACGCCGTATACATCCGCTTTACAATAGATTGTGACAATGAAAACTCATAGGCGACATCTAGCGTAAACTGATGCGGACTAGGAAGTCCTAAACAGCTGTCTGTACGTGGGAATGTCTGTCGCTACTAATGCTGTGCATAATCAGCTGTGATGTGTGATTCAAAAGCATTATGTGCGTAGATATTTACATTTTTCATTAACGTTTATATGTATATACATATAATATGGTTACAAAGATAATAGATAATAATCTTTAAACAGTATTTACGGAACGTATAAAAAACCAATCAATGATGAATTTCATGTATCCAGCGTTGGACATTCGGCTTGTCGGTATTTTTGACCCGCGGAAGCATCCTCCGACGTTTGGAAACAGCATTCAATACAAGAATGATTGAAGGTTTCACATCTGACGACAGCTAGTCCATTTCATTGACTCCCCAACGTTCATTTCAATGTTGCGCCTAAGGTTCGTCTAATCGTATAGCAGAAACATTTGTCAGATGTAAGATAGTGTGCTGGTTTTCAATCTTGCACTGGATCAAAGATTGGAGGCGTCGTGTAACAGCGGCTTTACATATGTCCTTCAAGCACGATTTATCTTGCTCTTTCAATTTATTCACAGGTAAACTATCTGAACACATTTGCAACGTGATCTAGACGTTTGAATAAGGCTTATATCAATATTCTTTGAAAAAGTATAGGTTTTTTTCTAAAAGTTTAGATATACTTTCTAAGTTATCAAGAATCACCCAGGATTGCATTTCACACGTGAAAAACTCGTTCTCGTTTTAAGAATAGCCTACAAGGTACACCAACAGGCGTATACGGTTAAAAATATGTGTTTGATACATAAGGATTCTTTTGTTTCTAAAAGAATTTCTTTGCGTTGAGTTCTACTTGTTAGTGTGTTAGTAATTACACATTGCTGCATGAGGTGCAGCCGTTTCAAACGAATTCCTCATCGATTCCTCGATGTTCTTTAATGTCCTAACGATTTCGGTATAATGACCAGGTACTTATGCTGCTGTCGGTACGGGAACAACACCTGCCTACGAGTACGGATACGGTAGACCTGCAGCCGCCACTACAGGTTACCCAGACGCTACCAAGACATACTATCAGCAGGCTGCTGCTGGTCAAGCCGCTACGGGTTACGCGGCGGGTTATGATCAAACGGCCGCCGCAGCTAAACCGACGACATACGCCACTACCTACACCCAAAGAACAGCTGCCCAACCTCAGGCTCAAGCGGCGGTAAGCTAAAACTGCCACACCTCATCAGTTTTGTTATGTTTATAGTAAAATTTAGAATGCATGAAATTCTGTGAAAAAAAAGATTTTGTCTGTTTAGAATAAGTTATTGTAAATAGTAGATAGAGTGCTGTGAATAATTTTAGGTTGTTTGTTAAGCCTCATATATATATATATATATATATATATATATATATATATACTTAGGTAGAGCTCGTTCCAAACCAGTAAGCACTGGTGCAGAGACCAATTTTAATTAAAAAAAAAAATAGAGTAAGGACCGGTTTCATAATGACACCCTAACAAAGAATTATCTAATTGAGAATTAAAGTTTCATAATGGCTGGAATCTTGTTTGTTAGCTGATGCTAGTAATTAAAGTAATTAACGTCATATGGGCAGCCCTGAATTTGTTTACCCTAACTTTTACGTGGTTTAACTTATCATTTTGTTCTTTTTATTTCTTCCCTATATTTTAACGTATATTAACCCAACTTTTCTTATTTCAATAAGATAAGTATTTTATGAGAAAGCGATTAAAAAAATACATAGCAAACAAGCCGTAATGAATCCAACGAAGAGGATTCGTTCATACAATTTCAACAAGGAAGAAGGATTGTTATTGGATGAAGTATTAAAATTTAAGGATAAGGGCAAACCACAAAGTAAGTTTAGGCGAAAGGGGTTGTATTAGCATATTGGCTTTTCACTTTGTTGATAAGAGATAATAAACGTCTGCTCTTCCACTACAGAAGTTAAATAATTTTAAACCCTTAGGAAATGTTGCCCCTGCTATACCATCAATACCTCTTAAAATACGGATCTTAGTCCTATATTACTGTGGTTTCCTTTAATAGTAAGCAATATTTCTGGAAAGCAACCAATAGCAATAATAAAGTTGAGGCACTGCATAATTGACGTCTCAACTGTCCTAACGTTACCCTGCATATACGAGGGGGTATTTACTTGGCTACAATATAAATTGTTACAATATTTCAATACAAAACTTTATTTATGCCACAACTTTTAAGACTTACACATATAGCAGAACGTTCATAAAGTAATTCTAAACCTAAAAAAACAACTTTGTTTTCTGCAAAGCACTCTCAACGGCACATATGGTTTCGTAAATTGTCGACATTCTTTGCCTTTCAAATGTTTTTTTTTACAAAAGATTCTTATCATAGATTATAAATCTAGCTTTTTCTGAGACATGCTGTTTTAAAGATTTACAGTTTTATCAACGGATGATAACTTGGATGACAAACCATGTTCAAATTTTGTCTACTAGAAAGTTTCCAAGCTAACTAGATATCAATACCCTCTCGTATATAAGCGTGAATGTTTTTGCCAACTACTACGAAGTATCCAGATTTAGTTGTAAAGCATTTAAAATGTGCCCTGCTTATACAAATAAAATACTTAGAAACATTTGTAGATGTATAAGCTATAAGTTCATATTTTGAATAGGTGTGCCTATAATTATTCGCAGCACTGTTTCTTAAATTGTTCATTTCTTCCTTTAAATTTCGAAGCAGCTTCGACTGTTGGCTAGTGTCTATTCTATTTTTTTCTCTTTTTCTAAACAACTGTTTTATGTATGTGGAAGACAAGTAGTTAATTATAATAAATGCGAAAATAAATGATAAACAGTTGTTGAGATATATGAATTGATTCACAGACAGTAGCTGCTAAACCTGCCCAATATACTGGAACATACCAAGCGAACGCAACTGGTTATCAAGCGACTTACGCTCAACCCGCTGCGCAAACTACAATAGCAGCACAACCAACTACACAGGCTAAGCGTAAGTAGATCTACAAAAAAAGTTAAAATTGATTGCCGCCAACAACACGTAAATAAAACACGCCCATTTTGCTTGACAGTTTTTGATATGAGCCGTTCAATTTTCTGTTTTCTAATGGGCTGATATTGTACCATTCGAAACTTTTCGCAAAAGTATCTCCTTAAAAATACGATAATTTTGCAGCCAGTTTCCGGAACATTCAATTTTCATTTATCTAAAATGTTTTATTTGTACGTAATAATTTTTTTTTAATAAAAAGAAAACGCTAAAATCATTAATTCGGATGCATGAGGGCTGGCTTTAATATTATTATTTCGATTTCGTAACTATGTAGAACTAATGGTCCTTTTTTCAGAAGCAAACTCCACAACCACGTATTCCGGATACGACGCGGCCCTGTACTCTGCTGCCACGATGTATGTGGCACAGCAGTCCAGCGGCGCAAACCAACAGAAGGCTGGCGGATGGCAGGGATACAAGAAAGGCGGAGGTGGAGCTAAGAACATGCGGACGAAGGCGCCTCCTAAGCCGCAACAGTTGCACTACTGCGACGTCTGTAAAATCAGGTAAAAAGAAATTGGTTCGCAGTATCTACGTAAAATAAAAGAATTCGCCCCTACCCCTACTTAACACGTTTTTTTATCCTTTTCTTTATCTAGCTGCGCTGGACCACAAACGTACAGGGAACATTTAGAGGGACAGAAACATAAAAAACGTGAAGCGGCCACTAAGATGACTGCTTCTGTGGCTGTTACCAATCAGAATAGAGCTGGAAATTCACTTCGTTGTCAATTGTGCGATGTGACCTGTACAGGTTGGTGAACTTCATTTAATTATAAAACTAAAGCTTCCAAAAATAATAAAAATACATGTTTATATTTATGATTGTACGAATTTTAAATTTTCGAGCATAAATCTTGTACAATTAAACAACACAATTCCTTTCTCAAATTCTCTAGAACGAAAAGACACATCTAGAAATAGGAACAGATGTCGCGACAATTGATCTGCATAAAACACCTATGTATTCACCTGGTTAACAAACTAACATAACATAGAGGCTATATCGGGTGGCCTATTTATCGTGAGACGCCCAAAAATATTTTAAAATCTATTTTATCTTAAAGGATTCATTATTCAAAATGTCCTCTTTAAGAATCGTAAGAAGAAAAAAAAACATTTTCAATTTTAAAATAATCTTGAACTTTGCATGATCTTTAAATATAGTCTCACATTGTATCTTTCAAATGTTAAGACACATAACATACGCATATATGCATATACCTAATGCTCGATTACAAATGCATTTATTCACCGAACAGATTGAGTACAAAAAATGTGTGATACGAAAACTAAGCTTACTATTGCTTGGTACGAACTTCCGAAAAGTTCATTGCAAACGATGTAAATTAAAAAATGTTATTAAAAGGTGGCCTTTAAAATTCAAGAAGCGATTATTCGAATGATGCTAGACTTTAAATAAGGGTGAAAATATCATCATAATCTTAGAACTTATGATGATATTAAATTTCTGTTTCTTGCTAAAAACAAATATAACAATTGCACTGCTAAATAATAATAAATTAAATTCATTAATTTAAAATGTATAATACATGGCTGTAATGCATACCTAGGACGGGCAATGTTTATATATAATCAAACATAACCCCTTTATTCCAGACAGAACGTTAAGTACGCATTTTAGTGTTGTTTTTTTTTGTAGTGTTGGAATTTTAAAAGTGGCTAAAACCTGTGATTTCTTTTTGTTACCGCACAAGTACTTTTTTAATAACATATTAAACACCGTGTTACTAAGAAGAATTATATTCTTTTGAATATAATTTTCCACCTACGCCATCTTATATATTATTATGATTCATTTCCCACCTTAAAATAAAAATCAGACTGCAATAAATAGAAAAAACATAAAATAAAACTTTACTTTTCATTATAAAGACGAATATATTTCCGAAATAGGTTACAAACAATCATAGCTGGATGGAAATAACAAATTTTCTATTTTCCAATGTAAGACCGGCTTTTCACGTGCACGATGCATGATCATAACGTGATCCATCTGTTCGGTGAACAAAGTATAGATGCTTATTCTAACATGCAAGGAGAATTCCAATAACAGTTATACATCCATCTGTTCATTGTTCAGACACCTTGCTATAATATAAAATACAGTTATGCAACTCGTACAACGCCAGGATATTGAACTCCATCGATAATTTGGCATTTTTGTTGCGTAGTACAATACAAAAAACTAATTTCAGACTCTAACTTCCATCGCCAATTCAATTTGTCAATAATATAATGTAAACGTATCTTTCAGGAAACGACGCATACGCTGCTCATATTCGCGGTGCAAAGCATTCCAAAGTGGTGATGTTGCATACGAAACTGGGCAAACCGATTCCTCCACAGGAACCGGAGATAATAGGTGGTCCACGTAAGTCGGTCAGCTCTACTCCTAAAATAAACTTTGTGCAGTCTGGTGGTTTGGGCATTTCTACAGGCAACGGTGACAGTAAGGATGATGACGCTGACGAAACACCGGAACCGGATATTCAGCCCGTTGGCCAGGATTACATCGAAGAGATTAAAAGTGACGATGGCAAGGTATGACTACAAAACGATATATCGTAATAGCACTTGTATTTAAATCTGTATATGAGGGCTAAACATGAATTTAAAAAAAACTGCAAGTTTAACATGCATTGCACACGTCAATTCAACTATGTCTATGGTCTATGTGTATTATTTATAAAACTCATCATTTAGCTTTACCAAAACTAACAGCGTTCCTCAAAATATCTATTTCAGTTTTCGACCAATTATTTTTTTATTGAAATAAATGATTTAAAGAAGTCACGGAGATTATTGCCAACGGTGTCTATCCAAAAGTATTTAAAAGTATCTCAAAAATATATGAAAAGGTTCTTAAATATCGTAACAAAAATTCGAACAGAAATACTTCACCAAAATTGATTTGTATGATCTGACCAAAGCTTGATTCCATGAAATCCTAATAAATGGACTAAATGATTATACATCCTAAGATTTAAAGTGTCAGATTGATCAAGTCTTTTTTTTTTTAGTGGCAGAGGATAATTTGCTAAATATATTTATATATTTTGTCTACAACCTTTGGTGTAACGCACGGCGTACCACAAGGTTCCGTTTTTAGTCCTTGCTTATGCTTAATTTTTATTAATGGTTCCTAGTGTCACCCACAATACGATTTTATTATATTAGGCGGCAACACTCCTGCAATAAGTTTTAAATAAACTACAAACTTGATTACTTCATTATCCCACACGACGCAGTAACAACTTCGAATTAAATTATTTGAGATTAAATAGACGCAAAGATTATCCAAATGTTTATAGTATGTCATGTTTTAATCTTGAGAAAACAATGAAAAAAATATTTACCCTCCAAAGCATTCTATGGGATGGAAGAATATTTGATTATCTAAGTAAATGCGTGTAACCCTATGCCATTTTTTTTTGTGACGAATGTAAGCACTTGTGCGTTGTCAAGAATAAAATTTATTGTTTAATAATGTAATAATTCACGTTTACTCTTGGAAAAAAAAATACAATATCAATGTGAGGTATTTGTTCGCCGTAGGTAATAAGTTTCAACTGTAAACTATGTGAATGCCGATTCAATGATCCCAACGCCAAAGAGATGCACATGAAAGGCAGGCGACACCGTCTCCAATATAAGAAAAAAGTAAATCCCGACTTAATAGTTGACGTCAAACCTTCCCTCCGCCAGCGTAAAATACAAGAGGAAAAGATGAGGCGTGCGGTAAGTTATTGAGAAAAAATTGCTTCTGTTGCTCCCAAGTCTTTGATCCCATGCAATACCTATTTCTGTATTACCCATGGTTATTCGCGATTTACATTATCAATGGGTGCGTTCAGGGAGTTCTGGCGCATGTGCGTTGTATCTTTGTTGTACGTTGGTCTGATCATTTAAAAAGCCGCGCTTCCCCTTGTTACTCTTGTAATTGTTTGGTTTGTACTTGGTTGTGCTGATTTTTTAAAATATTTTTCTATTTTCTATTGAAATTATAATCTGCGAAGGATAAGAAAGCGTTGAGTTGTTTTTTTTTTTGCAACATATTACTACACTATGTGAAATTTTATAAGGATTGCGGTCACTTTCCTTTTTTTTTTAAACAACGAACATATTACCGACAAAGAAATTGAAAAATTTAAACTTTTATGCTTTTTATATGTATATTACGTGTTTCTAAGTACCTACAACTTGTATAATAACAATTTCTATGACCTAAACTAATACAAAATAAAAAAAGTATTACTTAGTGATTTATCATTATTTCCATCTTTTTTTGAATTCGTATTTGAATGGTAAGCGCCTATCCCCACTTTTCGCTAAGTTGTCCACCCCAATTTATTTTCGCTTGGCAAGATGGCGACCGCTAGATCCAGCGCCGGGCCATGGCTAGATCTAGCGGTAGCGTTCAGGACACCGCTAGATCCAGCGCCGTAACTCCCTGAACGCACCCAATGGTAGCGCTGATAGCTTTGCCCATATGGCGGCTGACAGAGAGACACTTTGTATTGTTTACATCGAGAATGGTTTTTTATCACCAACATTACCACCAAATACAGTACCCACTTTATTTGAAGAGTCGAATACAGTGCAACTTTTTCAAAAGCTTGAAAAAGACTGCAGTGAGAATAAAATATCGTGAAAATATCGTTGAACAAGATACATAAGTCACGTACCATAATACATTACAAAAGAGTATCCTCTGTAAGTAATGTGAAAACAGAATGGTGGTACTTCGCTTAATGTAAATCGCGTTTACCAACTTAGTTATCTCTTTCCCATTTGGCTTCTGACTTTCCATTCAATCACCCAATATTTCTATACTTTCGCTATTACAGGCGTTAAGAGAAGAATATTGGCAGAGAAGGCATATGGCTGCCGAAGACGAAGAGGAGCGAATGTATTGGGAAGAAAGGCGACGATACGAAGAGGATTACATGGAATGGTGTCGACGGGGAAATATGGGTCCGTTCCCCAGAGGCAGACCACCATTCCCCGGCAGCGGTCCACCACCGGTAAGATAATATTGCGCAATAATCGTTTCTATTTCCCACTAAAATTCATATAATTTATTTCGTAGTTCTATCAAGGACAACAGATGGCGCGAAGGATCGAATCGAGCGACGATCGTCACGTGATGGCCCGACATTCGGAAATTTATCCCAAGGAGGAGGAACTGCAGGCAATCCAACGTATCGTTTCCCACACGGAACGTGCACTGAAGATTGTTTCTGACCTGATGGCCGAGACCATCAAAAAGGAAGACCAGCAACAACAGACGACGGCTACTACAAATCAGGACGACTCAAAGGCTGACGAGAATAAAAATAACGAACTGAAAGAAGACGGCAGAGATAATCAACTGTAAGTTTTATCGTCTTTTGGAAGATATTCTTTTGCAGTAGACATAGTTCCTTTTGATACGCGTAGTTTGTAATATCAAATTTTTAGTTATGTCTTAGATCGATGTTGTGAAAGTCTTCACACCTGCCTTGCTAGCTTTATGCATTCCAGGCTTTGATCTTTCATACATACGGTTAAAAATGAAATTTATTTGAGGGTGATTAAAATATTAAATGTTTGTTCTATTATTTACAAAAAACCCCCAGTTGTGACTTTTTTTAACACGCTGTATATCATGCCTTCAACCAGCAAAGCACTTGACTATTTTAGGACTATTCACAACTTTCATTGCTTTTCTGTTAATATTCAATAGCAATTTTCATTTTGTTCGACAATAAAATATTTTATTAAAGTTTTAATTTAGGATCCTTTTACTTATCATTAGTAGAAATCTTCGTTATTTTAGATTTTCATTCCAACAAGACCGAGACGCAAACAGGACTCTGAAGGGCGTCATGCGTGTCGGTCATCTAGCTAAAGGACTACTCCTCAGGGGAGATACCAACGTAGAACTAGTTGTATTGTGTGCGGACAAACCGACGCTGACCCTACTACGAAAAGTGGTCGAGATGTTGCCGCCCGCTCTCAAGCAGGTTTCCACCGAACACAACTACGCCGTGACGATAAACGCCGCGGAGGCTGGTTTCACGGTTTCCGAGGACTCACTGACGGTGTTGGTGCAGCTCACAAGTCCGGTGATGCGTGAACAAGGTTAGAAGTACGACGAGGTTGATGTATGAATGTTTGGGTACAGTACTATTAAGTAGGCAGGGTTTAAGCTAAAGGTGATGTGAATTACTATATTGTTCTTGTTTTTTTTCCGTTTAGTTTAAATTACAAACCATGAAAATATTCACTAACCTCCGAAATTTAATAAAATTACTCGTTTACTTCAATACTTTCAACCGTTTGGGTATTGTGGTAAAGGTAAGACTTAACATTGTGACCTAAAAAACTAATCCCTACATTTCCCACAGCATGGTTTGTACTGTACATATCTTCTCTAGCTTTAATCGATCCCTTCCTATCTTTGACCATTTTGTTGTTTATTTTGTGTAACAGGGTTCTGAAACTTTTCATGAACTCCAGCAGCTTAAACCTTGATGATTTTTAATAAATATTGGACTTTTTAGATATTTAGATTTATTCGAAGATTACCGAAGTCTGGTAATTATATATTTTCCTATACAACAGCATTAAACCGATCACGAAGCAGTCACTCTCTTGTTTTTTCTCTTTTTGTTTTTGTTTTAGAGTAGCTATTTCCTTTTTATGTGATCTGTGTTAGTAGATTTACACCCGCACATGTGGTACGTTTTACTATTGTGTGGATTTTATTACGGTATATTTTTGTTAGGAGTTGCACTAAAATAAATAATTATGACAAATTGTCATGAAATTATCATTTGACGAATGGGCAATAGTATCTACTCACTTTGTTGATTAACGCATCAAACTATTACATATTATCTATAATTATTGAATTTGACTACCAATAATATGTTACTTGAGCTTTTTTTTTGTTCATTTTAAGCAAGTTTTACTTTTAAAAAAATTAAGTTTATTTAACAAATAATAATTCCCAATTGTCACCGGAAACACCTCAGCCTCTTGTTAATCTGTACAGGTCCTTGGTCGATATAATCCTCTAAGATCATTTTTGGTTCCCCAAAGGTTGTCTGTCTCCTTGGATCTAAGGCGTTGGATTCACACGGGGTGTGATATGCAGGTCTTGTCATGAACATATCTCGATTTTCTCTAAACCATTACTATCGTCTGTAGAAAATTCGGATTGTATTGCCTCGTAAAATTTTTGTTAAGTTGTTGACCCTCGCGTGTTTCGATTCGAATAGTTCAAACGCGATGACTGTAGTAATTCCTGTTAATTGTTTCTTCACAAAACAAACTTCTATCGATGCGGAGTTGCGATGTTGTCATTTAGCGACTCGTGATAACCAATCGGTGTTCATGTTTTCAGAACCTCTCTTGAATACAACTTTGTTATTAACGTGGTAGATGTTCGGAAGTCATGGGAGGAAATTTCACATGTTGATGGAAAAGAATATTCATTCTTCTTGATTGTTCGTAACAAGTTGAAATTGTCGCCCGAATAAAGACTGCAACTCTATCCAACTGTGAGTAATTCCGTTCTGCTTGAAGCAAACGCAATTGGTTGTTCCTGATCGTCGATGGTGGATGATAAGAGAGCAGCAATGCCGGGGCTTGCATCAAAAGCAAGTTGAATAATATATTTCGGATTCTATGGCTCACAATTTATTATTTCAATTGCATAAAGGCCAATCCACAGTCAGCTTTCCATAGTCTCCTTTGTAGCTTCGTGTATAAAAATGTCGTCGAAATATTTTTCTGGATTTGGTCGATTATCTTGTTGAATTGCGAAGGTCCAAAAGAAAATAAATTCATCCTGTATGGCTACGGAGCCGTATGGATATTTTTTACTTGTCAAAAAAACCGATCCATTGAAATCACTGTGTAGCAAAACGTGTTGTCGTGATTCAGTACCCAGATGTTCCAATCTGCGTTCTCCAAGAATGTCTTAAACCACATGAAAACCTAGACCCTTGACAGAACACTATGTCGATGAAGTTTTGCAAAAGTTTCGGTTGCAATCTACTGAAGTCCGAAACAAAACCCGCTCGAAATTATCACTAATTTTCAGAACGCACTAGAAAAATCCGGTGTACTACAAGAGTTGTTACGGACCACCGAGTGACTGTTAAGAAGCTTAAATGCGTACTGAAGACGCATCGTATGATGACTTGCCTCTCCGCCAAAGGAAAAATCAACAGGGTTGCCGGATTTTACGCTACACTGCCAATCTCATTACTTTATTTTGCATACTTTGTGTATCTAATCTAAGAAGATTAAAAAATATATAGGGAATTAATCTTCGCATTTTTGGGGGAGATAGCACAATGGGTCCAGTACAGGTACCCTGAATGCGGTGGCTTTTACCACCCTCCCCTCATCTAGTGCAATTCCCAATAATGAGCCTAAAAATATCTACACAATATTAATAATGAACCGCGTGCTTCCTTCTAGAGATTGTTTAAATTGTACGGCGTGCGTAGACTGCTGTAAAATTAATGAATGGTACGTCAAGAACGCCTCTGTACGCATTTATATATCTATTTTTTCTATGTAAGAAACCAGCAACGTCGACGTTTATATTTATTACAACATGTGGTCCAATACTTATGTCTTATTTGTACTGTGCTGATCGCCAGATTTAGAGCTGATTTTAGGTGGTGTGGGATAAGGATTTTTGATCAACTAACACACCGTGGCTGCAGCGTGCACCCGTTGCAGCTGTGGTGTGCACGATGGTCAAACACCCTTTCTGATGTCTAGAAGCTGCGAGCGGCGGGTCGGACCGGGATGTTCTCGCACGCGGCAAGTGTCTCCAGGCGCTGGCAGCCCTCAGACATACCAAATGGTTCCAGGTTTGTGTCTATCTCTCACACCGCGCGTTGTTCATATATACGTTTAGATTGTAATATTTATTATATCGTTATATATTATATATACGTTTAAACCCACAATGTTATCTCGTACTTGTATTTAAAACGCAATCTACTACATCCTGACTGATGATTGATATCTGATGATGTGAGTTTTAAACCATATCGAACTGCTCAATTCGACAACGTTGGGAATAGTCGCTTAGAAATTAATTGATTGCAATAATTCAAATATTTTTGTTTTCATACTGCATATTCTTATAACATTATACTAGCTAAAGACATTTTTATTTTTATTTTCGCGGGCTTTTATGCATATCGCGTGCTTCTATTCCCACATACTGCCGCGAAATCGTATCCTTTTCATTGTTATGCACATTGTAAATGTAACGCTAAAACCGCGATGTAAATTACAAACATTGATTGATTGGAGAAAGTCACATCTCACTCAGATCACTTATAGCGATATAAAGAAATTAATAGGGGTCCTGCTCATTTATTTCACACTAATTTTGCAGTATACGCGGTAGCATAATCTAGTTTTTTTAATTACGTAAAATCTATTCGTTTATTTTATTATTATTTGGTGGTGAAAATGCACCGAAATTTTAGCAAGACCTCTGCTTTTATTTATTTATCGTTTTTTCTTTTTACAATTAAATGCGGTGCTTGAGCTACGTTTGATTTTACTATGTTTTTAGGCTAGGGCGCTCGGACTACATTCTTGTGTAGTAATCATACGTATACTGAGAGATCTGTGTCAACGTGTTCCGACGTGGTCCCCACTTAGTTCATGGGTAAGTAAAATACTGTCTAACATCGGTTTTTTTCATATTTTACATTTTAAAAAAACATGGCCACAACCGAAACATAAAATTTATGCACACACTACCGGTGATAAGTATTTGCTCGTCCTTGAAAATGCAAAATATTGTAGAAGTACCAGATGAAAAATGGATTAAATTAAAAAAATATATTATTTTAGTTTTATTACTGTTGACCACTTTTGATATTCAATACCAACACAGTCGCGTCATTTGCGCCCGATGTACAGTATCGGACAGAAATGGAACGACAAACATGTTTAACGTACTATTACTGAAAAATCAAAGTAGACTGTGATTGGATTTGCGTATCTATTTATTAAAATGATTCAATACATTCTTGTGTTTCGTGTTGATGTACATTTAACGAAAATAGTGGCAAATAAATCTCGTTAAAAATAGAAATATTTTTATACTACAATGACTAGCGCGTCAAAAGTAAAGAAACAAAAATAAATTTTCCATAAAGAAAGTAAGGAATTATTATAATATTAAATAATACTTAGTTGCGAAACCTTCTTGCTTTATGACTTAGGCATTGACGCCAATAATTTTTCAATAACAGCACCGTCCATATTTTTTCAAATTCGTTCATTGTTTTCGATATGTTCAACCTTATTGTGATATGTGCGGCCACGAATACGTCTCTCCACCTCTTCCCATAGATGCTTTATAGGATTTAAGTCGGGACTCTTCCGCCAACTTTGAACTTGTGTTTTGGATCGTTATCGTGCTGGAATATAAACTTCAGAGGCATCTCTCACTCTCCATAAGGCAACATAACATCCTGTAATATATTCCGATAATGATAACGATCCATGATGCCTTGTATGAAGTGCAGAGGGCCCATATCGTATGTGGAAAAACATCCCCAAGCCCAACACCACCACCATCGTGCTTTCACAGTAGCTGTTTTGTATTTTGGATCTTTCAATAATTGGGCGCCGTACTCGCCTTATGCCGTCTGATTTAAATAGATTAAATTTTCTTTCGTTAGTGAAAAGCACTTTTTCCAATCGTTTGCCGTCCACGTAATATGCTGTCTAACAAATTCTAGTCGCGCGTTCCTATTTTGCTCACTAATAAACGGTTTATTTGCCGGTCTTCTTGAAAATAGTCGAGCTTCTACTAATCTTCTTTGAATGGTACTGCTACTAACATTTAAATTATGAGTATCAGCCTTTATTTGCGGTGCAGACTTCCATGGATCATTTCTACTAGTACACACTATTAGTCTATCAGTGATACAGGACATTTTCCTTTTTAAATTATTTTTGACACGTAACATTTTATATCAACTCTTTCATTTCTCAAATATGCAGTAATTACTTTTGCCCTTGATTCAATTGTTATTGGAATATCTTTTGGCATGTTTCTTTTAGTTAAAAACAATTATTGATACTCTTTACAACACTGTCAGGTTGTAAAATGAATAAAATTTCGTATAAACTATTAATGTTGCTCTACTTATGTCTCCCTCAAAATTAACTAATATTGAATAAGTTGTTGTAAATAACAGAATGTACACCTAATGAGGCAGAAGAATAACACAAGTTGTGTATTTTTACCTGATATTTCAGCTGGCTAAATATGATAGGCATCTTTGTGGTATTTACGGTTATACAAAAATATTAACCAAGAGTAGTTTATTGCTTCCTTTTTGTCTGATATGTTTATATTTAGAAAACGTGGTGGCTATTTGGTGGAACAAAACGCACATTTATACAATAAACTTTTACAAACATTTAAGGACATTCTATGTGTATTACCGTTAATTGTGTACCTCCAAACCTTGTCGTTTCGCTTTTTAATCTCGTTACTAACCGCTTTCCAGGCTCAAGCTCCAATCACTCCAGAGTACCCTAGAACACTCTTATTCCGTTGTTTGTGTTCCAGATTCAAAATGTTTCGTACTCTCGATGTACTCCAGAACAAAACGTTCCAGAATATTTTGCTCTCGCCTGGAAAGCAGTTATTATTCTACTAGTTCCCGGCCTCTACTCTGTTATGTTTCTCACACTATTGAAACATTTTTTTTTTATCAACGGCAACGTTCATATGTTTAGGAGAAGTGAACAGTTCACTTCTCCAGCGATTTCCGATCCAATAGTTTCTATTTTTTTTATTATTATTATTTTATCAGTTACGCGATCCTTCGTCGACGTTATTATTTTAAGCTACCTCCTTTTTTTCTTTTTTTCTTTTTTTTTCGTTTTCTCAACAAAGGTCCTGTCACGAGAAGCTTTGAAAATATTTACTTACATTCAAAAATTTTATTGGTTTGATTCATCGCAACTAACAAGGAATTTTTCTTACTTGAAGGCTATGGAATTATTAGTAGAAAAAGTAATTTCCTCTGTACCTGGCCAATTACAACTATCACCTGGTGACGCGCTCCGAAGGGTAATGGAAGCCGTTGCTGGTGGTATTCTTCTACCAGGAGGACCGGGCCTAGGCGATCCTTGCGAAAAGGATAATCCGGATGCTGCGGCTGCATTGAAAACTCAGCAACGTGAAGATCTGACATGTTCGGCGCAGTACGCACTACGTCTCATAGCCTATAGGCAAATACATAAAGTAATTTCCATATTATATTTTTAATTGTAACAAGTAATAACATAATTCTTCTATCAAAGGTGCTCGGTATGGATCCGTTACCCGCCCAACAAAAAGTATTTCGTCGCGATAGATCTGCAAGGAAACGTAGGAGGTCCGGCGGCGAACAGGCCGATTCCGAAAGTAAGATCATCAGTACATTGTCAGGTTTGTGTCTAAACGCATTTTGCAGGTGACAGTGGTAAGATGGTGAAAACGGAGGGTGGTGAGCCAGCAGTCGAAACTCCAGTGAAAGCATGAATTGTATACTAGTTGTATTATTCCTATATTGTATTCAGTTAGCAATGTCCTCTTTTAATTTTACCTTATTGCATCCTCGAGTTTGTTCACTGAATTTCACTTTTATTTTGATGATTTGATCTTTACTGTTTATAGAAAAGAGAAATGAGAAAGAGTACGAGGAATTCACGAGTATATCTGAATGTATGTGTGTTTTTCTTTAATACATATTTATGTATTTTGATTGAAGCGTTTCATTTTATTTAACATATACATAGGTAATTTATATGTCAACACGAGCAGGTTCATCACGGAGAATTAAATAAGTATTGATTGTATTGTGATTTTTGTTTAGTTAGGTTTTGAACAACATTTTTGTATTAACACAATTATTTTATGGAAAAACAATAAATCCTAGTATAGTGTTATTTTATTGCTATCACGTAATCGCAAATCCCCCATCTCTTAACATAAATACGAAGAAGGAGCTCATCACTATGGTATGTCATTTCCAACGATATTTGAACTTCATTCAAAAAGTTAGGAACGTGAAAATCTGGATACGTATTTCGGCGACAAAGTTGCAATCCTGCGTAACAGGATTGTTCTGACAGTTTTGCGCTACTGCCGAAGATGGTTAGTATACAATCCTTATATATTTATTTTTTTGATAAATTTTTGTTCGCGCATATACAAATCAATTTCTATTCAGTTCTCACGATTGGATCTTCAGTTGATACCACACATGAAATAAAAGCTTTATTGGCATTGAAATACTTACAGGAGTCATAAACACATCTTGCATTTTGGTTTAGCACTTGCTGAATAACGCTTGGGACTAGTATGGGTTTTTTGACCAATCGGAATGAAGCGTAATTGTCATTTCGCGTAATTTTTTGTCAGAGATAATTTAGAGAGGACAAATGGGCCACTTGATGTTAAAATTGTGTGCCTATACATCTGGTGGTCTGCAAACTAAACATGGTATGGATACATACTTTGCTCACAGCATTGCCAGATCTAGCTAAGGAGTAATCTACAAGTAATACTAGACAATAAGATACACACAAAATGCAAACTGTTTTGATTTTGACGTATATGCATGGTGTACATATATCCCTATAATAGATGTTTTGATAATCGTTAGGTTGGTCATATTCATAACTATATTCATTGATCGTTTCATTATATATCTGAACAGTTCTTTTAGACAATTACACCCTCATATCAACCGCAAGTAACCGTTATCCTAATCGAAGAGACTTATAAAAAGTTGCCTGGTTGTAAGATTCCAATTGTTACAATGTTTACACAATAGGACGACGCGTTTATACCGGCAGCACATTTAGGAACATGGACTTGTTCCCTGCACATCTGTCGTGAGGAATTTAGAGAACAATTTGCCAGCAGTAATATTTATTGTCGGAGATTTGGACACCATAAACCTGTTATTTTAAAGAGATTTGAGATTTAGTACTTTGTGTTATTTATTTGCAAAGACTGTGTTGACAGAGCCAGCTAGTCATGACACTCAAGTGCCTCAATAAAATTTCAACATTATCAGTCAGCACAAACAGGTAATGTCATTTTTAAGTTGTGAAAGTTTCATTCTTAACAAATGTTACTTAACTTTTAATTCATAACATTCAATATTTTATTTATCACGTTTTGTACAATCCTTAAAATAAATAATAAATACCTACACATATTTACAGTTAATAAATCAAAATATTATCTTTGAAAGAATTATTCCTTTCATTCTCTCTGTAGACATAATCAATAAGAGATGAATCTAGTTAAATTAAGATAAATCGACATGCAACTATGGCAACTCTCGTCGTCCGTTGTACAATTAGTTTTCATCATTTTTGCATTTATTGTATAATTTATTGTATTTCTTTGAATTAAGAAATCTTGGAAGGAAGAACGCTAGCAAATACTCCCTTAACAAGGATGTAACATAAATAATGAGAGGAATAATTTCAACAAAGCACCCTTCAATTCAAAATACATTATACTATATATTTTAAGGTGCGGTAATTATAAGTATTCAGCAGACGCATGTGGGACACGTTGAAGAATTATATACTCAACATTTATCATATGAACGCTAACATTTTCTAGTACATTTCTGAACTATAAAATAGGGTTAACATGAAATTAATGATACAATAAGCAGGTGTTCTGTGCTTCTTAGTGTCGTCTACTCTAGGCGCACTTTAATTTGTTTGTGCATTTATTTTCCGTGGCAGTGCAAATGGAACAATCCGATAGATTCTTATCAGTTGCTCAGTGTTCCTTGCTTGGATACACTTCTTCTATGGTTTCTATTGTATTCAACTGGGCTTTGGGACATTCCACGGACATGTCTTATTAGTGACTCATATATTATAGTATGCAAATGTTGCCCTGTGGTGATGTAATGTAGCCCTTTTGGTCATATGCAGTGTGTGCTTGCAATATTACAATTTTCAGTGAGTTTAATCGAAAAACTATATTTTAGGTGTAGCTGTTGCAAATTATGTAAAATGATTGTACTTACTTCTTTATTGTAGGAGCGTTCCCTCATATTTGCTTTACCTGTGCCCCTAATACTCTTTAATAATAATATGATGCCGTAATATTGTTGGAAAACCAGCAAGATAACAACTTGCTGAGAAATAAGCAATCAATTTCAAAGGAATGATTATGTTTGAAGTAATTTGGTTTGTTTGGAAAAAAAACATGACCCGTTGCCATGCCAACTGGGCTTTGTGACGACACACTAATGGGGCCAATTTAATTTTTTTGGAGACCTTTGATTTAAGGTCCCCTCCTGCGCCTGTGCAGAAATTCGCCACTACTCTTGCATGCGCAATTATTCTTATAACAAAACCGCTCAAAAAATAATAAAAGCTACAGTATTCAATATAGTGCTTTTATTGATACATTTTTAAAGTAAAATATGGAATCTTTTACAAAACAATATAACTTTTTTGGTCAACTATGTATGTATCTCTCCTACAAGTCTAAATTTACATAAAGAGACACATTAAAATGCTGGCACGATTTAGCATCGTTTCAAATCTTTTTGGTAGATGTCTTGAAAATGGAAGTAAAAATTGTGTATAAACTAAGAATGCTAAAAAATAAAATTGTTTACATTTCAATTTAACCATTTCGTCAGATGTGTTTTAGCATTCCTTGGTAAAAACAGATCACAGTAGGTCAATCATCAACTACACTGGCCAATACATACAACGAACGTCAAATTTGACGTATAAGTAAAACGTCGAATGACGTCATTCGTATCTATAGTTCGTTTTTTTATTCGGAGGAATGGGGTACCGATCCCCTATTACAAAGGCAAATTTCTGTTTTATTCACTTTGAGCATACTTTGAATGTAGCTTTTTGGCGAATTTATGAACGCAGCCATAAATGAGGTTATATATAATATTTACAACGTCGTTTTGAAGGATGTTTGATAGCTGTTCAGCAAATATGGCGACGGCGTTTTCTTGTATTATTGTTTGTTGTGATGCGAGCTCAAAAATATCAAATGCAATTGGGCCACGTCACACGATTGAAGTTAATTCACTTCTCCGAAATAAGAAACGAACTTTTTTTTTTAATTTGGTGCGATACGACATTAATGAATACGTAACATGGTACACTTAATTGTAAGTAAAAATAAAATGTAAATTATGTAGGACATTATGAGGCTTGAAGTCTCATTATATGTTCCTGTACATAATACAAATAATGTTTTCAAAACACCTGCCTTTGTTTGTATCTTTTACATTTTGGACATGTCAATAGGTCAGCTTTTTATTTCTCTAGATAATAAATATCACAATGGCTGTTTGTAAATGCCTCTCAAAGCCTCCTACGCGAGTGCTAATTTTTATTTTCTTTGGCTTTCTCAAAATAAAATAATTTCTTTTCCCCTGGAGCTTAGAAAAACGGCTAGGTTAGAACAAACAGCCAGCCATCAACGATTTATTTAGTATCAACTCGCTCCGTTCATTTTTCGCGGTAGGTGAGGTGTAGATCGATCGAAACCTTAAAGCACGACTTGTTTTTTATTTGTTGCAAATTCTCATCAGAAACGTTAAGTTTTAATATTTAAATTGTTACTACTATATAATATTTTATCTCTTTAAATTTCTCTCCTCTAATATTGAATGTAAATATAATATGTATATTATTCAAAATATGCTCGAAACTTTGTAAAATCAAAAATTTACGAGATGGAAGGCGAAAAAGGTTGACAAGTGTACGTTCAGGCTAGGATTTGCTTTGAATTAGCCGTACTTTCGTTACAATTTTCTTGTGTAACGTCGAGTTTCCACAGTGAAATAGAAAAGAGCATCAAAAATATGTTAAGCTCTAAAAAATTAAATTCGAAACTTCTTTTTCCACCATTTTTGTTATTCATAACTTTAAATTACGATTAGTCTTATAATGTTGGACTTGGAAGACAAATGTCGAAATTCAACAAGATAAAATAGTGTAAATAATGTTATAAGTCGTTTAACGGAAAAAAAACAGTTTTTTTTTTCGAGTAACAAAGAAATGTTTGTAAATATTTAGATTTATTGATAACACATTTTGTTTACTTCAAACAAATCTCCAAGTTCTATTGAACTGTGTAAACAGCTCTCGCAACGAAACAGCCGACTTTTGACAGCGATAATATCATACCAACACAACTTCACATTCAGCAAATGTGTAGTAATATCAAATCTAGTGACATTTCGTCCACGTAGGATTTGTTCAATTAGAGCGTTGCCAGTGGCATAGATAAGGCAAGTTGTCAACGCACTTACTTGACGTTTGACTTTCTAGTTGGTATTCATAGTTTTCGTATTTTTTTTAACCATAACCTATCTATATATCTGTCAAACCATATAATATGCGTTATTCGTGACAACCATGTAATGAAAAGATGAAATGTCAAAAGTCGGTTGTTTAATTGCAAGAGCTATATGTAGGTATTTAACGAATTTGTTGATTAAAGAACATCATAGCACGTTTGAAAACAGTGTATTTTACTAATACACAGTATCGGGAGATCCACACCGCACAAATTAATTTAATAAATTCCCGAATGGGGAATTGGTTGATAATGGGAGCCGACGTGCTCTTGAAACATATGTACCGAATTTTATTAAATTAATTTGTGCGGTGTGGATTTCCCGATACTGTGTATTAGTGATACCAGCCCACAGTCCTTGCAATTCTTTAACAGTGTATTTTGGTGAGAATTATTTACTGTTTGCCAGATTTATTTAAGGTTTAGAAGGCTACAATACTTTTGGAGTTCTTTTAGTAGCTCCTCATGGGACATGGCGGTAAGAAGAAAAGGGGCAGACCAAATGAGAAGTAGTTCGAGGAAGTGAAGGAAGATCTGAGGCAAGCAGCCGCGGCATGGGAGGAGAGGGTAAGGGATAGGAAAAGATAGAAATCCATGGTGAAGAATATAGAAGCCATTGGCCTTTAAGGCCTGAAGAGCTGTTACATATATGTATATAGAATCGCCGAACAGACTCAGTAATAAAAGTGCGTGATCACCGCATGATCAACACATGGTACGGCTAAAATGCATTTTATTGGTCGGCGGCAAAGATCGTTTACACTAGGCAAACTATCAATTGTTTGTAACAGATGTTTTGTGTTTGTCACAGGCGTTTCTGCTTGCTTTGCTTCTGTTTTGGCTTTCTTTAGGATATTTTACTCGGCTCCTCGTTATCGTACGTAACGTACACATGTGTAAGTAGCCATACATTACAATTTTAATACATTTTGATAGAAAAGAATATTCACAATTTTATATGTCAAGTACCACAGCGATTACTACTTTACCGACATTGATGTTTAAATGATTTTATGTGCCGGTGTACATACGATTTTGGCCTAATCACGTGAAGCAAACGTGATCACTGAATCTGTTCAGCGATTTGAGTTTCGGATCAATAATTGTAGAAAGCGGAAAAATAAATAGGGAAATAAATCGAAGATTAAGAAAAACAGGATTATTGTTTAACATGATGGAGAACACCTTCCTGGGGAGAAAAGAAATACCTACTAAAATAAAAACAAAAAAGAAAAGTAAAAAAAAATAGTACGTTCAACAATGCACAGTAGTGAAATACGGACATTGGCGGAAAAACACATGTGTCAAAACTATGGAAACGAGATTCCTGAGAAAGATCATGAATAAAACAAAAAGGAATGAATAAAGCTGAATCCTTAAGAAAAGAATTGCAGGTGGAGTCTATAAACCACGAAGTAACGGAGGAACAGTTGAGATGGTTTGGTCATGTGTGCCGTATGCCAGACTTACAAGAAAAGTTGTCAGGGAAGAACAGCAGAGATAGCCCAAGGAAATCTTGCAACGAAGGAATCGGGAAAACAGCCAAAAAGTTGGTATATTGTATGGCTAGGTGAAACAACTTGCGTAGGACAGAGAAGGATGGAGAAGATCAATAAATAGTCTCAACTCAAATCGCCTGACACCCAACAGTAAGAAAGGCATTTGGATTAAGTAAATAGTTAAAATTCTTGCCTAAGATTACGATTTTCTTTAGCGATTAGCTATCTATATGAATAGTTTCCATGAAAAAATACAACGTTAATATACAGGATTCCAATTCTTTAGGCAATAGAAAAATAAATTACTTGGACGGGGGTCTAGTTTTGCACTTTTTCATAAAAAAAATTATCGTTTTGACGTCTTGCGTTTTGTTTTTTTTCTGATAACTATAGATAAATATGTCACTGAGCATCATGATATGACGTTTCTCACAGTTATCAACATCAATTGAAAATCTCAAGGTGGTTTAAATATGAAACAAATACGTACTATACATTAAAAACTTACTTGTGGACTTATTTTGTCTTTTCTGAAGCTTTGGAAGACGTACGCTGTACATATGTATGAGTAAATTCCGCTTAATATTCAAAGCAAATCCGCATTTCTGAACGTTATACCCAACGAAACTGTCGCCGCACAATTGCAATCAATCGTTCTTTTACTAGTAATGGTAAAGCTGCGGTGTGCGTAAGCAGCCAAATAAGAGAAACGGTGTCTAGAAACAATTTAAGAAGCATCCGTCCCTCCGCCCTGGCCGTCACCATTCATCTCGTACGGTCTCAGAATGGCCCGGACTGTCTGGAAGTTCTTCTTGAAGCCCAACTTGGTATACAGACTCTTGGATGCGTCGTTTTCTGGACGGATGACAACAAACGGTATGTAACCACGTTCGGTAACCACCTTCGTGAGGTGCTTGGCCAAATAGATGCCGTAACCTTTCCTACGGTACTCCGGTTTGGTCTGCATGGAAAACATGGCGCCGTAATACGATTGAACCATCCAGGCGGCTAGGTCGCCGCTAGAAGAGAAGACGCCGTAACAAGACAGTTTCTGGATGAGTTTTTTGAATATCTCTACGGATTCCATATGATTCGCAGGATACAAATCGTGGATGGTTTGAGCATGTTCAGGAGTCAGTTGCATGATTTCGGCTTCCGAGAAAACCCTGTAATAAATAAAATAGTGACAATAAACTATCAATTCCAATAATTTTCAATTCAACACACAAAATCGAAAACCAAACCGACAAAAATAGCTTTGCGCAAGATAGGCTTATATTTTGGACGTTTCCTATTGGCTAATACGTAAGGTAACGCACGACCAAAAGAGCTGTCTGTGCATACGAAAGTTATGTTGGATAAAATGAAATATTACTGATCGCTACGTTTTTGTAATGTCGGTTGTCAAATTTCTTCGGTTAAGATGGTAGCACTAGAAACTGGTCGTACAATTTTAAGGTTGGCACCATATCATTGCAATTTAAATCCCATATAACTGGTATAGGCTCAAGTAAAGGAATATGTAGCTGCAAATAACAAAACTTTTAAATTACTGGAGGTAAAAGAATTATTAATTAAGGGAGTCCACCTCGTAACTGCTGAAGCATGGACAAATTGCACAAACACACCGTTGCCGAAGAAAGTAAGATGTATGATTTGGATAACATCGTAGAAGATATAAGATGGAAGAATTTATTATTACCGCTAATATTGGATCATTATCTGAAGTAATTTGAACATCGTTCTATAATAATTGGGATAATTGTAGGCTACTTTAAAAAAGAACTATTAAAGTGTCTCATAGAAGTCTATTTTATTCTGAAGTATGTTTGAATACGTGATAAACTATTGAATATATCCGAAATAAAATTGTTTCATTTTTTTTGTCGGATTAAGTAAACTAAAATAAACATAAACGTATATTTTTCTTAAACATTTTACTAAAATATGTGTCATTAGAATTTAGTGTTATTTTCAAAAAAATCGAAAAAAAACTGACATTTTACTTTCAAATTACCTGCCATTATTTAATCTAGTTATATATCGAGTATTATACGGCCGCCGATTGCAACGCCATCTACTATGTTCCTAAAGTGCTTGGACTTTAGTCCTCTTCAAAATAAGAAGGCAATGTTCGTATGAACACAGTTCAAAAATACTATAAGAGCAATAATATATTAAAGAATATTATGACCTTTATTTTACATAAATAGTAATTCAAAAATTTGGGAATTTTCATAACTTAAGAAGAAGTTTCCTGTTGCGCGGTTTATGATTATTGAATGTTTAATTGATTATGTTTGAATTCGATATGAAATTTCAATTGACCAATCTTTAGAAACCAAATTCCACTACATTAAAACCGTGTGTTTATAGGCTAATTATAGTATTAAAGAAAAAAAATTAAGTATATAAAAATATATTTAAAAAATATATAAATATACACCTTTGAGATCACACAACACGTCTGAT
>JARFOC010001348.1:0-40675 GCA_031763485.1 Osmoderma eremita
TGGCAACTTAGTTGCCGAAATACGTATTCAGGAGTTCTTCACTCATCGAGGTGGTAAGGGTATTTTTTATTTTTTTACTATTTTAAGCCACCGTATCCTATTTTGTATTTTATGTCCTCTTTATGAATTAGGTGTAATCTTTAATTTAGATTGTGACTTGTCTTATGCCATTTTATGGTCTACTAGACAATAAACGTTTAATTATTCATGTATTTGTTTATTTATTCGTTCGGGAATTGTGAAGAACCACAAGTCTAAATGATTTCTACAAGGAACAATTTAAATACTTTCATAAAATTCGCTCGTAGAATAGAATAGAATTAAATTCGATTCCCGATCGATTCAAAGTAAATTTCTTGATTCGAGAACTGATTTTTTCCACAGCCTGCTATGTATGACTATAAAGAACTTATGTAGCTATGAATCTGCAGTACTGTATTTTTATTTTCATATTTTTCCTCTCAATTAGAAGTAGTCGGTGATAAATTCTTGTTAATGTTTCAGCGTCAAGGATGTCTTCGAGTCAAGTGTGCAGGCCCCACTTCCACGCGCCCATACCCTGGCTGTCGGACGGCACGAAGCCCTTGACGCACTCCGGTCCATGGGTGCCGTTCGGCGGCTCCGATCCGGACAAATCACAGTCGCCGTCGTCCGGTCACACGCAACCGCATAACCTCTTCTCGTTCCCGCCGACGCCGCCAAAGGACAGCACGCCAGATTCGGTGGCGCCCAATGGGGGTCCGGAGTACCAGAGCGCCGTGGCGGCAGCGATGGGCGCCTTCATGCACGAGAACCCGCAGAGCTGTGCGCTGGACGTGAAACCGTCGGCGGTGAGCGCAGCGGCAGCGGCGGCGGCCGCGGCCGCAGCGAACAGCAAACAACGTGAAGGTAGTGACTATGATGGAGGCTCGTCGGGCATGTTTAATGGTAACTTTGAAAGTTCGTACGGATCGACGTACGGTGGTCACGGTATTCATGGGAACGCTTTTTCGACGCACCAGGCCGCTAAACAGCATTTGGCCGGGCATGGGGGGCAATCGCCAAATAAAGCTCGAAACAAATCCAGAACCAGTGCCGGTAAGGAGATGATGGATGGAATAATTTTTATTTTGTTTAGTTCTCTTATTCTCTGTTTATTTCACTTTCGTTTTATGCTTTTGTTAACCATTTGTATTTGTTTGCTTTATTTTCATTATAATATTCGTTGAAAGTAACAGTGAACCTACACAATGTTTCTTCGTTCGTCAAACATTGTCAATTAGATCAAAATAGATTTCCAATTGTTACATAATCTTGGGTGACGTTTAATTTTTAATTAACTCAAAATAAAGCTATTGCCTGTTTTCCTTGTAATAAACATTCAGTTTTCAGATTATCATATAAATTTTTCCTTAATAGTTTCACTAAACTGTGTTCCAAGATGGATGGCACATTAGAATTATATAGAGAACCAATCATCTTATCACCAATCTTATCACATTGGCCATAAATAATGAATAAGTTTATAATACCTTCATTTGGGTGCGATACTTCTTCCATATTTTGTAATTACTACTTAGCAAGGTACAATGAATTAATGTTTGTTTTTAAACTAAGAGGAGGAAATGAGAAAGCCACATTTACACTGCAAATATTGCCAGATAAGTCACTAGATCATTCTGGCGGTAAATTTGAAATATTTGTAAAGACTTTTGACATTTGTGTTAGAGGCGAAGGCAAGTGAAAATGATCATTAATTATAGTTTAATGTTCATGAACTAAATTGTTTGTTAAAAAGTTCGATTGATTTTGACAAATATACAAGTATGACTCAGTCATACAAATTGCAGTTAATAAATGCAGTTAATAATTTTTAATAGCAAGCACTAAACTGTAAGATATTTGTAAATAGGGCTAAGAGTTCTATCTTAAATCTTTTACATAATCTTCACATAGTTACATAACGCATTATAATGACCAACTCACTGACTCCTTATTCTGGAATGTCTGATAAACTATCACTGTCACTATCAGCACCAACAGAAATAATAAATGGTTCAATCAGATCATCTATAATTCCATCCAATGTCCGCATTCTTTTTCACGAATCACATGCTCAACACAAGTCTTCCAATTAACATTTTGAATATTTTGTATAGCTTGTAATAAAAGTTCTTTCACTTTTCTCAATTTATATGTATTGTTCTTCGATGCCGCTTCATTTTTTATTTTTACTCATATCAATTGAATTGGATTAAGTTCACAATTCTAAGGTGGCAACCTTAAAACAATTTTATTTTTATGTTTTACCATTTCATCAATCAGATCGAACCATATCTTCCCTGATGCAATTATTCAATCTGCTTAGCTCGCAGCCATTCCTGCATATCCTTTTTCTTTTGTTTTTGGAATTTTCGCCAGTTTACGACTATGATACGATGCATGTCTATGACAATGCTGTGTCAGATAATTTTCGTAACAAATTGTAAAACCATTTTTCAAAAACTGCACCATTCATCTCCTTATGATAATCTCCAGTTTTCTTACCTTCGAAAAGCAACAATCCTCCATCAGCAAAACCATGTTCAGATTCAACATTTAGAATAATAAACCTCTTCGCCTTTCCAGACGGGTTTCTTAATGCTGTAGACACCCCTTTGAAGAACCCTGACGTCGGTTTTCTAAAATATCATCTATCCAGATTTTTGCTTTTGCATGACCTTCATTCACCCATATCTCATCCACATAATAAATTGGTCGGCCTTCCCTTCTGAACTCCTTAATTGAGGTTAAATATTTTCGTCTCCATCTAATGATGTCGTCTCGTTCTGTAAGAATACTGTTGCGGTTCCCTATCATGTACCTGAAATTAATTTGCTTCATCAATTTGTACAGTGAAGAACGGCACATTTGTGGTAAATCTTCTTCTTGATTTCAATAAAAATTTTGTTAGTACGTAATTCGTTCTTGTAGAAGAAAGCATGCACAATTTGCCGCACAGACTAACTGCTTCATCTTATGTGGCAACAATACGGTTCGTTACACTGTTGATTTTGCAACTCCTAATACCAGAAAATTACAAACTACCAAAATTTACCCATTGTGTTGCTGATTTTAGAAATGATAGCAGTTTTTCTGAGATTTACTTCATCAGTTCGCAGCTGCTTATACATATTTAGAATGCATTGCTTTTCAGCTACCGATAAATATCCCAAATCTAAACGTTTGCGTTGTTTTGGAGGCGAATATGATGGTGAACTTGTCGGTTCAGTATACATATACATATTAAGAACGGGAACGTATACATATCAGCACGCACTTCCACACTAATGACTATTTTATTCCTTAAAAAAAACACATTTTTTTTACGTTTAACAAAGCAAGAAAACAAGGACAATATAAGAGGAAGTGTTTGACATCCATGTGTCAAATTTATTGTAATATTTCGAATTTCGTCTGTGTTAACCTATCTGCGAAACAACCAATCGCAGATACAGGTTTTAGCGCGAAGAATTTAAAACGCTCCTCCTAGTTTAAAAACAGACTACAGTAAAATGGAGTAAAAATTTGTCACTATCAAACGTTGATAGCCTACATTAAATAAAAAATAAATGATTGAAATTTAAGTGGCTTTGCAAAGAATGAGTAATATGCCAGGATTAAAAAAATATATTTAAAGGAAAGTTTCTTACATATTCTTTAATGGTAACTTGCGAAACGCCGTGTATAATAAAATTTAGTTCAAATAAGTTGGACCGAGGCTTCCTTAAACTACATCAAAGATGTCCGTACCTCTGAGAGGGCCAAGTTTTCTTAGACAAAAAAAAAATTCATACCTTGAAAACGCTTTAGGGTGGGTACAGGTTAGTAAATGAAAAAGTGTATAAAATTTAATAAAGAATCCAACCATGGAAACAAATACAGGCTGTTTGATTTAAATAAAAAAATTGTTTCCTGGTTAAGGTAGAAGTGGCAACATTGCATGGATGAAAACATTTAAGAAACGTAGATCACCTTGTATAATTTCCACATGCAAAATTTGAATTAATGCTGATGGTTGTTTCTCTATATACATCTAATACGACCTCCACCCTGGGACATCCGATATATTTTTGAACAGTTCATATCAGAGCTAATTGAAAAGTACCCTCATATCAACTGCAAGTAACATTAATCTTATCGTACATCGAATATGATTTGTAGAAAAGTATGGTTAAGTTTATATTATTAAATTTTATTGGGCACGCCCCTGTGTATTGCCAACTGTACGGTTATAGGAGAGATAACGTCACGCGCGATCATTAAAATAAACCCGGATTGTTTAGTGAACATACATGGGAGGAAAGAATTTTATTGTCTAATATTTTTCAAACTAATCTTTTTGGAAATTTGAAAGAACTTTCATCATTCGGAAATTGTTATTCTTGTAATCATTAAATTTAAATTTATTTTTGAAAATACTTGCAGATATATGCACCTAAATGTATATTACAAGAAAATCAGGTCATGCTGTTTTCCGAATTTTAAGAAAACTGAATGAACGGTTAACAATAAGTCAAATATTTCAGACTTTATTTAATACAAATGACGGAAATCTCAAATAATAAAGACGTTTGATATTTGTAAGTATAACTAAATAAATAGGAATGTTCAATAAAGAGATATTTCAATTTTGAACTCTTATTGATTAACACTTCATGATATTTATCATTTCAGTCAGTTACTATTTAATTGAATATGTTCAAGTACTTGAGATGTTTGGGTTTCATGTTCAAAGAAGTGCCAAGTGATGATTTTGTATTGTAATCATTCCATTAATTGGCAATCCAGGCGTGCTTAAAATGTAGTACATTTACATGTAAACTGTATCAAAGGACAGCACTAACAATTCGTCCTTTCTGTGTTATTCTTTAATTATAGCAAACCATAAAAATCGTAGTAATGAATATAAAAGTGGGTAAAAAGATGTATTTTCATAAATAAATGAATTAATTTTTATTCAATCTGCCACGTTATAGTATGTAATTACTGTTATATTGGTATTTTTCACAGATCATAATCAATGTTACTTTTTTCATACATTCTTCGGAATGTTTTCATTAAGATCTTGTTCGAATAACAATGGCATTGGGTAAAGTATCGGGTGATCAATTGAATTTATAAATGGAGTGGGCTACAAATATTACATCTTAGTTGGTAACACATATTTTTATAACTGTCAATAAAGTGTCACATCAAATTATAGTAGCTGTTACATTTGTAAGATGTTTTAAAATGTTTAATTTGGAATACAAAACTTTACTATTTACCGGAAACCATTTAAAAAACCATTCCTTTTCTTTGAAATTAATTATTTGATTTCTAAGACATTCATCAAAGTTATGTACTTTTAATAAATCATTATTGGTCAGTTTGTGATAAACATTGCTAACAGAGACATTGCTAATTAAGCCGTACCGCTGCTTAATTAGCAATGACTCTGTCTTGGCTTTGTGGCAAAACTTAAAGCCTACTTCAATTATAAACCAATTGATCTCACGGTTTTGAATTTTTCTAATCTTTTTTTTGAATCTTTATATAATACCTTTCTACTATTTTTTACTTTTGCTATAACAACAAATACTAATTAAAGTTTCGATATTTATTAAAGGTTACATTTTCTAATTTGCATAGTTTGGGCAACCAAAAAGACCTAATACGTTTTTCTATTTGATATGTTCTTTAAACAGGTGAAAATACAAAGTTATCATTTGATTTTACAAGCTTATGTATCTACATAAAGATGAAACCTCAACAAAACTTGAGATTATTTCAAATTCATTTGAGAATAGTTGATTTATTTTGATTTTATTATTATTAGTTTAATGCAATATTTAGTTTTTCCTATAGTTTTCATTCTTTTCTTCTCTTATTTGTGTTACTTATTTTCATTCAACTAACACTCTCACCTCCTTTTGCCGCTAATTTTTCAATATTTCTTTTGGTTTCCTGGGATGTCGGCCAATATTTTTATTATTTTTGAGCAAAGCAAGCTTTTTTGGATATACACGCCGGAGTTTTGTGTTTTTTCGGTGTGCCAGCACCACTGACAATGCGAAGCAGTATTCTGTTTACTACTAAGAGAATTTTTTTGTGGGCAATTGCACATTTCTATTCGCTTATGTTGGGGATAAAATACTAAGGTCGGTAACAATAAACGGCGGTTAACTTTCAATTTTCGCGCTCTTTTATGGGTGGGTTTCAATGTCGAATAGAAAAATAACAAATTACGAAGCGTTATATTTGTTCTTTATTTACTGTCCAGGAACATCCGCATCGATATTTCTTCTTGCTCCATGTAATCGTAATTATCCGACATCTAATCGTGCGTAAAACAAATTCCCAACGAAGCCCTAATAAAGTTGCACAAGAAAACAAAGAAGTAAAGAAAAATATCACGGAATTTTCAGCGAGACTGCGATAGGTACTGATAGTCTTTTGTTTTATCACGGCTTTTTGTGGTATACCACACGACCAGTCATGTGAGAAACTAGCTTTCTGCACGAAGCGCAAGGGTTAATCCACCTCTTCTACTAATTAAGGAAGGCGACGCTCGATTGTTTTACACCCGCATATCAAAAACAAAAGCCGATCGAGTGATCCTCTATTTAAAAAAATAGTTCAACTAGTCTTTGTTTGGCCGTAAAAGTTTTCTAAGTTAATTGGCACCGTTTGACTATGTGGGTTATTAGCGAAAGTTTTCCCTGCTAAAGAGGAAGTGGAAAGTTGGGGATTTTTTGTAGTATTCAGCTAAAAATTCTTTTCAAAACATTGAGAGGTGAACATTAAATTAGTAATTGTTCTAAATTATTTAATTGTTTCTAGTCGTATGAACGCTAGAGTTGCTGAAAAATATGTTAACTTCTCTTCTAAAACCAAATCTAAATAGATATTGACGAAAAAAAAAACTGTTGGAATAATGATTAGGAAGACTCCTTAACTACAAAATCAGGTCAGGCGAAGTTATTATTAATATCTTCTATTCAAGTATCTCCAGGTGTTATATTGGCTATACCACGCAAAATCACCACCACAAAAATAGCGTTAGAATCGCAATTATACCTTTGCATTTATCGTATTAGCCTTGCCAATATCCGTTACTTTGTTAGGCTTAATCCTCTTACCAAGCTTGGCGATACAGGGATTTTACGTTTCACAATGCATACAGTAAATAACAGTTTTTCTTAATCTCATTGTGGACGTCGCAAGGAAGTTCTCCATCAAAGACTGGCCTTAATCTAAAATTGCATAGGAGAATTGTAACATTTTTCGGCTAAAGTGGCTAGCATTCACAGTTTAAGTGGGTAGCGGTTGACATATTTCCACATGATTTGGTGTCTCCGAAAATACCGGACTTATCCAAAGCTTGTTTATTTAATTTCGCTTCGGTTATACGGTAGATAATCCAATTTGCTTTTGGAAATTGTTGCGTTGGGTGAATACACGTAAAACGAAAGCTTCCTGTACGCAAAATTATAGGGTAGCTCACGAAAGGTGCCGTGGCCTATTTATTTTTAGAGCCGAGGGATTATAACGATCGTCTAGGAAAATAAGCCTGAGTAAGTTGAAGTATCTACTTATCTTGTGTATGTTTGATAGTTTAGTATAGGTAATTTCTTACGGGATATAATTATGTATTTATTAAATTGATTGAAGATCATATTGTTGGAAATACGTTAAGCTATACTGAGAAAAAACTACTGAAATCAATACAAGATGCGTTTAATGAAATGCTAGTTTCGGGCAATTACACAAGCAAGAGATTTTAACTGGTTCCTAATCGTTTTAAAAATGTCAAATTACATAATATATGTGGTATTTGCCGTTATATTTTGTTTTAGTAGCGTAATAATGTCGACTAACGTCTTAGTCATCTCAACCCATAGAACGCGTAAGCTCTCACAGCTAGAATTAGTAATAAAATATTTTTTCGCGTTTTTCCCTGTACTAACAGTTACGCCAAATATTTTGTCATCCATTCTGTCGGTTTTCCCAATGCATTTCAGCAGTCCCATTTATACTGAAGAAGTGATCCTGTGGACAGCGAAATATAAAAATGAAATTTGATGACGAGCAAAACCATGAAGAAGGCTGTACTACCGAATATTATTCATAAAGTTTCTGCATGATCAGTTATGATAGTTTCCGGGATTGAACACTGTCATGTTGAGATAAATATAAATATAAAATGAAGTAAAAGAGTGGATGTGAAACGTTCAGCTGCTTCTTTGATCGTTTATTACTATTATTTTTCCAATTTTTATTTTATTTTATCTCAACAAGACATGGTTCATTCCCAGAAACCCTCATAACAGCGATTCTAGCTATTGGACCATGAAGGCTTCCTTCAATAGCCAGCTACATTTCTGCATTATCTTGGAACAAACTAAAAAAATGAATTTAGATAAATTATGCCCTACTTCAAAGCAACTTATACAATACGCTAACTATACACAGTGCTCAATGTCAAGTGCTCACCTATGCTAACTTCGTTATTATTGACGCTATGGAGTTGGTTAAATTAGCAAATTAATGACATTTGTTGTTCTGATTGAGATAGTACGTAGAAAAACAATTAGATATTTTTCTTCCGGAATATTCACGTTTCTTTTTGTAAAATAACATTCTTAACAAAATTTATTAACATATTACTCTGTAAACCGAAAAATATAATAAAATGCGCTAAGCAATCTGATAATCAATCAAGTAATAATAAATAATACGGGAAATTTAACCCTAAAAAGCGATAAAATAATTTAACGACAAGCTTAAATCATGTATAACTGCACAAAGGAATTTCATATTAAAAAAATATGTTCATTTATCTACTCCAGTAAATGTTGCCGTTTTGCTCAAAACATTTTCGAGCTCTCTTGATAACACTTCTTGTCGCCTCGAGGACAGTTCTACCAGAGATGTTTTTTAAAGTGCGTCTAAATTTGGACTGTAGCACTACACATTTCGATACCGTTGCTTATAACTACTAACATTCACAAACCCCATAGATAAAAAAATCTAAATGGGTGAAGTCAGCGGATCATGCAGGCTCACGGATGGGACAGCCGCCCCAACCTGTTAGAAATGGTAGTAGTTAGCCAACGGTATGTTTTCTACAAAATGCTCTAGAACACTAATAATCCAACAGACCCTTCCCCAGTCGAGATACCATGATAAAAAATAGAGCTAATAATTTTCTAACCTACTAAACCATACCAAACATCCAAACTGAACCTAGTTCGGGTATTACGTTTATCCACTATCAAAGGATCTTGTCTGCTCCAATAACATTCATTCCTTTTGTTGCACATCCTGAATAAGAAAAAAATCGATTCATCTGATCATAATGACCTTAAAATTATCCGGACGTACATTACAGAAGTACCCAGATACAGAAAGATATTCTTCTTTTAGCATTCCTTTTTTCTTATAAATTATGGAATTTATGTTTTTCTTTTAACATTGTGAACTATATCCCTCTTTATGTTCAAATCTCGGGTAATATCTCTGATACAGTTTTCCAGGAATGTTTGAAAATAAGCTAACACGTATAGTTCTGTTTCCTCGTCCAATAGGAGAGCTTTCTTTTCTCTACTTTTCTTAAACGCGAATTCATTTCGTACTGGAAGTTCTGGATATTTATTTTGATAATACTGTAATGTGTCTACTGAATTTTTTCTATAAATTAGATATAGCTATAACATATCAAATTTTTCTAAATGAATCAATTACATGTTCAAAGGCAATACTGGGCTACTGAATGATAAAATGTATTAAACTTATACACAATTATCAATTACTTTCTTAATTATCCAAAAGTAATTGTTTGAGCGTAACTAAGAATATCTGTATTTGATTGTTTATTCCACAATATTCAGTCATTGCCTACTTGCACATTACTTTGAAACTTACCAGAAGCTACAACCTTTTTATTTCTTATTTTAAGGTTTGCAGTAGTAATGTGTTAATAATTTTTGTTCTTTCTAGAGAAAAATGTTTTTATGAATTCCTCGTAAATTAAATATGTAATTGTTTTGCTGTTTTCACCATTTCAATCATATACACGTATGTTCAGCTCTCAACGGGATGCGAGATATATTGTATCTGGCATACCTCGTCGCGCGCAACACCGTAGCACGCAACACCCCTATCTCAATCATTTTGCATCTGTCTATGCGCACGCAAAGTTCTAAGAAGTGATCGTCGATTTCGGAGAAATTTGATTTGATGTTAGTTTATACTTACCGCAGAGAATGTACAAATCATAACATGATATTTTGATGGAATTCCTACCAAAGCACAGTCGATCTATTTGCCGTGGAGTACGTGGATCGTCCTATTCCTTCGCATTCGACGATGTAAAGGATGGTCTAAGCTCCAAGCGTTCAGGAAATTTGGCTGTGTGATCGGGAATTTCCGTAAGTCCAAACAAATAGACGAACAGCCTCAAATCCCTCTAATACCTCCCGAACGGGAAGAGAGAGAGAAGTGAGGATTTGTTCGTTGGTTGAAATGGGCGAGCTTTGCTCTAGGGCAAATTGCAGCCGAAATCGGTGTCAGTAGAAGTACAGTGGAACGTATTCTGAACGCAACAAATACAAAAGTTATAAAGTTCAAAAGTGCGACTAGATTTTTCCCGAGGACAAGTTTGTAAGAATGGAGTGTTGTGCGTCCGTTGTGGAAAGGGCTAGCAAAGACGAATATTTTATAAAAAATATTCTGTTTTCCGACGAGTCCCTTTCCACGTCGTGGCAAGCATAATCCTTCAGTCGTACGATATTGGTCTAGAGAAAATCAACATCTGATCCGTAATGTAAGAACTCAGCACCCCGAAAAACTTAACGTTTAGGTGAGTATCTTGGGTGATAACATTTGTTATCGACAGCAGTTTGTAACGATTGAAATATTTGGTTTTGCTACGAACGCAAATTATTCCCGCTGTCCGTCAACTTAACCCCGATTTTGATGGAATTTGGTTAATGCAAAACGGTTGTCCCGCGCATAGCAACAGATTACTAATGGAGTTCTTAGAAAACACCTTTCATAATCGTGTTATTGCCGGAAAAGGTACGATAAAATGGTCACTTCGATCACCCGACCCCAATCCCTGCGATGTTTTTGTGTGGGCTTATGTCAAACAAAATCTTTACAGGTTTGCAACAATAGCGAGCTTCCAACAGTTGCAAGTAGAACAGTTTAGAATTTTTGCGACAGAAACCTCTAGAGATCTCGAGGCAGTAAGGCGGGAGTTTTACGATGGACTCGGCTATTATTTGGCCGTTGATGGGGGTATTTTCGAACCCTCCATAAAGTAACATTGTTAGAATTTCAATTTATTTTGTATAATTGTAGAGTTTGTTTTTCTGTTGTTTAATTTAATAAGGATCGTTGTTTATTTTCCTACTTAGAATTACTGTGGAACTGTACTTTTTACCGTAATCTGAGAATACAGAAAAATTGAGTGGTATTACGTGCTTGAGCGGACATGCGTCCGTACCGTTGTTCAGTTAATGATACACTGCGACTGCATATCTCTCGTTGTCAGTAAGACTCGAATGCGCGGTTGTCATTCACAACGCAATCCCCCGCTCCAATGTGGGCATACGCATATATGCTAATTTAACCATTGCTGGAATAATAATGAAGTTAACAACAGTTAATTTTGGTGTATAATCCAGAATGTGGACTGGTGTTTGCAGAACTCAAACACAACAAATTAAAGAATTTAAAAAATTTAATTTATATTCGTCGAATTATCACCCTGCTTCTTAGAATACAAAATAATCATGTACTCTAAAAAGAAGTATGTGGTAATATATCAACGTTGATTTTGGATTTGTGCTCTTAAACTTATATACTAATGAATGGGGAAGCTCAAAAGGAATCATTCATTACACTGATTTCAAATTTCACTTTCGATAGCGTAATTGTGTCTTTAAAACAATTTCTTGTAAATTATATATTGATAGTTGACATTGGACAAAACACCAATTAATTGATTTCAAAATCCTATGTTTAAGTTTGTATCGATCAGCACTAAAAAGAAAAATCACTACTGACATGATATGTAAATAAAATTTGTTTTTACATATTTTGAAAGCAAAAATATCAACTAAATTGGATTCTTGCGCATAAGACCTACACGATTTTCAGAAACTTTAACGTGGTGTAAGTCAAGGAATGTTTATAATATTATTAATTGCTTTCTTCCTCTTCTACTCAATAGGTCTCGTAAACCAACTGTTAAATTTCGATTTCCGTAATTGTTTACGCGTGTTTACCATTAGTCTGGCCTACGCGTTTATCATAAAAAAAAGAATTAAATTAACGCTTCCCCCTTACGTCCGCTTAGTTAAAAGGGTCCCATCGTCCGCAAAGTTGCCGTTTAATTTCGAACGATTTCATCCCCGACTTGGTTTAGAAATACGTAACGCGACCAATGTGCCGTAAAATTGATCGGTTCCGTTTATTTTCGAGTAAGAAGGGCGGGAGGGGGCGAAGAAGTGAAATACCCCGAGGGCGCCCGCTCAACATCGATCCGGTGCCCCCAAAGTTCCTTCTTTCTCCACATATTTGTTTAGCGATTAGTTTGTCGGCGTGCAGCAACTGGTGTGTGCTATTTCGGCTGTTACAAATTTATTTACGTTCCGTAAAGTTTGGCCCGGAAATTTCTTAGGAGAATCGACCGTGAATACTGCGGACAACGTGCGATCCTTCCGATCTGATCTAATTTTGCATGAAGTTCACGATAATACGGTGGTACGAAACTTGCATGAGTGTTGTAATTTCTAGTCAATGAATGATGCATGACGCATGCGTAGTAGTTATGTAAACAATAATTTGTGACGTTGATGTTTGCTTCGTTGTATATCTTGCACGTGTAATGTATAAATTCTGTCAATTATGCATTTCTTTTTCCTGTAAAGCGAAAGATATATATTATCAAAAGTTGCCGTGTAATAGTTGGAAACACGGTTAATTTAAGTAATTGTATTAATTAATATTTTTCCAACACATGTATGCCTTTAAGCGGAATTAATCTGTGCTGCAATATGTTATATGGTTAGCTTTAAATTTTAAATTACAAACAAACTGAGATTGGCGTGGAAATGTCTCTCAGACCGCACAAGAAGCGGTTAGGTGCACTTGTTTTCTTAATTATGTCGACCTTAACACAAACACTGTACTGTACTCTAGTTGTAACTTTAATGACGAACAGAAACAATTACAGAGTACATATATATCATTATGCCTTCATAACTTGCAATAAGTACGCACTAATTCTGGTTTTCGTAAAACTGGTTAAACAATGCAGTTTTTGTTTGATTCCCTTGATAATTTTAATGTCAATACCAAGTTATAAGTAAACAATATAGTAAAGAAAACTATATTTAAGTTGATACATTTTTGTACATATTGTTAGATATTTTTTTCATTGTGTATCTATAAATAAATGCCTCGAATTTGTTGCACACAATTTAATTAAATTTACAAAAAAAACATTGTGGCTGTTACATATTACTTGTTATTTAAAGATATCCATGTTAATTTTTGGATTCATTAGCAAATCTAGCAACGTATGAGAGCAATAAAATTTATTTTTACTGAGATAATATTTCAGAGCTTATATTTTCTCTTTCACTTATATTATTTACTCAATTTGAAAATTAAATTTCCCAAAATATCATTTGTTGACATTTCTGATAACCATTTCCTGTTTCTGTCAATTCATGACGTAACATTGTCGACCATCTAGTGCAGCCATGTCAAACTCAAAGTCACTGGTGGGCCAAAAGCATGAAGACCGTAGACTAGGTGGGCCACAAAACCTAATCTTAAAGAGGGCAAACTACTGAAAGATACATCGAAACTATGAAAACAATTAACCGACATCGGTTAACCAATTGTGTAGATGTATCTAGAAACTATTATATTTTTAACTGTCAAATTATAAGATCCCTTTGCAATTTTACAAGTTGAAAGTTTTCAGTAGAACAATTATAGGGTAGTACAGGAAAAATGGTGGAACCTATTTATTTTTAGAGGTCAGGGAAAGTAATTCTGGGTAACTTAAACTACGTATTTTTCTTATCTGTTTTGTAAAAACTAATATATATTTTCATAGAAGTACATGACTATCTCCTATAGTACTATAAAGTTGTATTTTAGGAAATATCTTCAGCTAATTCGTTTAAATCAATTCTGGTATGTTTTAACCATCACAATAACAAAACTAATCAATACTGCTTTGGTAACAAAATATAAAAAGATAATTAGTTTCATTTTAATGACATATTTTGAAAACAGAAACATCAGTTTTGTCACAAATAAAAAAAAGTCAACCGTAATTCTCAATTACTTATAAAAATATATGTATTACGGTAAGATATAAATGCATTCGAGATGTGCACATTTCCGTTCATGTGCTTTAGAAATTATTGCATTCCGAGCTGTCAAAGATATCTGATAAATATTAGTTAGACTTAGGAAATATTTATGTTTATATCTGTAGCTTCATAAACACTTTTTCTTTTATCTAACAAGAGATGAGGTCCTAGTATCTACTGCAACCTATTTTATTTATTCTTACTTTCTTCGCTTTGCCTACATACATATTATGATAGTAGATCAATTTACAATTAACAACATTCGTACTTAAGAGAAAAACATCCAATTGTTAAAGGAACTGTAAGGGTTTGCTTTTGAGTTGTCGATATGCAGAATGTCATTACAATTAATTCACTTATTTAATCAAGTATGAAGGAATAATGATTTTCAGTGCTTTCACATGTTATTTTACATGGAATTGTGATAATTTCACTAGGCCTAATACTTCACAATGTTACGTATCACTTCTACATGGAGTTACTGTCTATGGTCGTGCGATATATAAAATAATTAATAATAATTCCGTATTAACAAAAAACCCACACAGCCCGTATCCTATCTCAGATCGTGACAGCAGCCAGCAGGTTAATTACACTTGAACTATTTTTCGATCGACTTAAATCAAAGGGCAATAACTCATCTTAAAACTGACAGGGATGATCATGATGAAGCAGCTTTCATACATGTATGTCTGTATAGGATGATGCGTGGTCACTATCTCTATTTCTTTCTAGACTTAGCTATTATTATTGGAGTGCTGATGACGCAGTAAAGACAATGCAAAAATCGATATTCAATCATATATGTATCTGTTCGCTGATTATACGTTTCGTACTGTTAATTTCTGTGTGTCGTATTTTTAGTATGATATATTGTGTGTGCATATAGCATTAACTATGTATGTTCATAGTACGTTTTGTCTGTCATTATATAATCCGAATCATTAAACTCTGTTCGATTTTGACATATGTTTCTTTTTTTCATTTCCTATATTTAGAGGGTAGGGAGTGCGTGAATTGTGGCGCGACCAGCACGCCCCTTTGGCGCAGGGATGGTACGGGACACTACCTCTGTAACGCTTGTGGACTCTACTATAAGATGAATGGACAAAATCGGCCCTTAATCAAACCAAAAAGAAGACTGGTAAGTCATTTTTAAATCCTTTTTATCTTTCTCTAGAAGAATAAGTTATCAGTATTTGTTAATACTCATTAAATTAATGAGAAATTAACATAAATACATCATGATTGTCTAATGTTACTAAACTAGACGCAGAAAGTCGGGTTCCTAAGAGGCATGCATACCTATACATGCACATACGGAAACAAAGGAATTAATTTACACAATAACTGGGTCACTTCTTGTATTGCTCTTGGAGAGTTTGGTTAATTAATTTTTCAAATTCGATGCAAGATTCTCTTGTAGTTATTACAAGTCTGATTATATGTCTATTTCTTATACCAGAAGCGATAATAATCTTGCAAATATCATTAAGCAACGTAGACAGTGTAATAATAACAAAAATACCCAAAATCAACCTGTTCTTATGTAATTATTTTCAAATGAAGTACCTCATTTAAATAAATATCATGATCATCAGTTAAAAACATAACTTTAAACCAGGAAATATCATATCTCACCTTAACTTAAACATGGACAAGCCATTAAACATACTGTTCGGGTTATTCCGCCCGCACAAAATATTAATTAATTCGGGATACGTGTTTCAGGAATACGTGGATTCCTATCATCAAACCGTATAACCGGATGGTTATACGGTCATTCGGTTATACGATTTGACAATTGGAATCCACGCATTTCCGAAACATGTGTCTCGAGAATTAATTAAAGTTTTATGCGGGAAGAGTATTCCTAACAGTGTGTTTATTACATTACATACATTATTTCAACATATCTTTGAAATTATTTACATGTTTACATTTAGTTAAATTCGATGGCAGAGAGTTAAATAATTTTAAGCCCATGCAATTTGGAGACAATTTACTAACTTCCAGTCTAGCAAAAGGAACCCTAAACTGATTTTCAGTCCTCACACCGTAGCGATGAATTTCACTACTCTTCACAAACTTTGCTCTGTTCAAAAAAATACGTACACATAGTTCGAAAATGTATAAGTTCGTTAATGGCAATATTTGAAATTCTCGAAAGAGCTCCCTGCACCTACATATAGGTACTTACTGCATGCATTTGCGATGATTCTCACAATTCGCTTCTGCGCCACAAAAACAGCATGTGCAGCAGACGATCCTCCCCAAAAAACCAACGTCATATCGCAGTATACTCTTAACCAAGGCATAATATGTAGCTGTCAACTGCTTTCTTGTTAGTACATACCTTAAATTACGAAATAGGTACATTAAGGAATTGTGTTTAGAAACTAAATATTCACTATGGTTTTTCCATGTAAGACTCTGATTCAAATGTAGGCCTAAAAATGTTGTACTATCCGTAGATGATATCATTTCACCATCAATACGGAGATTAAGTGACGGTACACTATGTTGCCTACTGTGGAATGACACATATTGGGTTTTATCTACATTTAATAATAGTTTATGTTCGCTCAACCACTGATTAAGCCTGTCAAGAAAATAATTACATTTATATTCTAGAGTTTCTTTTACTCTATCAGATATAACAACAGAAATGTCTTCAGCATACAAATTTATGACTGAGATTGTCCAAAAAATCTTTTCAATGTCATTAATATATAACAAAAATAGAACAGGACCTAAGACCGAACCTTGAGTACTCCCACACTATTGTTGAGGCTAGTAGAATTGATAGGTTTTATAACTCTTTCAAAATTAAAATTCAATGATACAATCTGCTTCCGATCACTCAGAAAAGACGATACCTACTGCAATGCAATCCCCCTGACACCAATAGCCGACAACTTCCTCAACAAAATGGTATGATTGACGCAATCGAATGCCCTGCTGAGATCACAGAGGATCGCAACAGGGCACTCGCCCCCGTCAAGGTAATTTAATATATTTTGATAGAATGAATCAATAGCAGTAAGCGTTGACTTCCTACGAACAAATCCATGCTGATTATAAGTTATAATGTTGAAGTTATTTGAATAATTTAGTAAACGGAGCAGAAAAGCATACTCAAGGACTTTTGAAAACACAGAAGAAAGAGCCACCGGGCGATAATTCTTCACATCCCGACAATCACCACGTTTATATATGGGAATTATTTTACTTAAACTCAAACTGTCTGGAAATACAGCATTAGTAAATGACAGATTTATTAAAAGCTGAAGCGGACGAGCAATAGCATTTGTTAATCTTTTCCATAAAATTGCAGGTATCTCATCAAATCCTGATGACCAGTTAGATTTCAAACTTTTTGTTAGAATAGACATAACCTCATTCAGGTCAAGTGGGAAGATTGCGTATTGTATTATTGATGTTAGATTGATCTGAATCTGAGAATTTTGAAACAATATTTTTAAAAGAGTCAATAAAAGACATATCAAAAAGATTAACAACTTGCTAATAACTTCATTATTATCTATTAAATCAATATTTTTAAAATTACGTGTTTTACCAAGATAACGTATCCACTACACGCCAAGCCTCCTTACATGGATTAGCGAAATTCATTATTTTATTTTGATAATATACTGTTTTTGCATTGCATTTTAAGTCAAAATGTTTCTTTTTTTCTTCCCTATAAAGAACTTCCATGTCAGGTTGTCTATTCTTAAGATAAAATAATTTCTTTAAATTTGCACTAGAATATTTAATATCAACGTTAATCCATTTCATACAATTGGATTTGTTATTATAAAGAAAAGACGTGACAGGAAAGTTAATGTCAAAAAAATATTTAAAAATTTGATACAAGTATTCAAAAGCGCCTGTAAGGCTTTGTGAAATATATAAATGAGACCAATCGACAGTAAGCAGATCACTATAAGATGACTGAATATATTCGTCGTTAAATACTCTTCTGGAAAATGAACTTTTCACAAAATTTAATTTACATATTTGCAAAAGAGCCACACTGTGAACATCTAGGACGAATTAACTACTCTCTATATCATCTGAGGCAAAGCTGTCCAATAGATGTTCTAAAGACGATATATTATTCAGAATTACATATTTTCTAGGGTTAAATATGGAGTGATCTACTGCGAATATCCGCTACATCGGAAAGAGGGGTCTAAAACCTTGTGATTCGTATAGACCTGTGTTTAAGACACATGAATTCTTAACATTTCGCGATATGTATATACTTGAAGCACTGTGCTTACCAAAATATGTATAATTTTACAAATCCTATATATCATGCCTACAGATTGGATAAATACTTACTGCCACCGGTTTATCAAACCACAATATTCCAAAAAGCATCCAATACTCTGGCTGTAAATTATATAATACCTTGCCAAATAATATTCAAGAGATCTAGGTTATATTTGGGGTAATAATAAAACTTTTGAAGATTTTGAAAGTAGTTTGTTCAGATCACACATTCGGTTAGTACTCTGAAGGGAAGCTAGCTTTTATATATATAAAAAAAAACAAAATAAGGCTAAAACAATACAAAATAAGTATGATGCTTTATCTACATCGCACAATGTAATCTTTGTGTATTTGAATGGGTGCTGCTGCTATTATTATTTTAGCACACTTATTACCCTGCAAATAAAAGATCATTTATCTGATGACTGCAGGCATTCACATTGTGGGAGCTGAAGAATTAAATCATTTATAACGCAATACCTATAATAGACATATTTTAACTTCACTGCTTCTAATACAGGAATCGTAAACTTCGTACACCTAGCAATTGAAACAAGACTAATAGTTACAACAAGATACAATAATCGTGCAATATTTCGTTCATTACTTCTAATATGTTTTTTTCACTGTTAGATCGTTTACTTGAGACCGCTAAGCTAATATGTATGATATTTTTTATTTGCAATATGTTTTGAGTTGTGAAATTAGATATACCAGCTTCATAAAACTGTCTTGGAAATGTGTATTTATGAATACTTACCAATCAACTTTCTCAATACTTAGAAGCGTTTGTTCAAAGTAAACTCGCAAATATATACATACCAGGGATGTCCGGTTACTAAGGTACGTTTGCGCGACACACCGTCTATGTCGCTCCGATCAGGTTGAAACTTGGACGCATTTCAGATGTGCATATATACTGCATAGGTGACTATTGTCATTGCCTTAGGTTCAGTACAACGTGTGCGTTGACAGCCGCACAATGTCCGTTCCGATCGAAACATACTTCAAATTTGAAGTGCAAGCGGTCATTCGTTTTTTTGCATGCAAGTAATGAAATACCTACCGAAATTAATTTAAAAAAATACTGAAGAATTACGGAGAAGGCGTCATGAGTCGAAAACAAGTTAGTGTGTGATCTAAACAGTTCAAAAGTGGACAGCCCATTTGTCGGGTAAAAGGTTTGAAGACAACGACGAAGTTCGAGAAGAAACACGGCAATACTTCACAAATTTGGATCGCACCTTTACGAAGAGGGTTTACAGGAGATTGTGCCTCGCTGAGATAAGTTCCTTACTATTGACGGCGATTATGTTGAACAGTAACTAACAGTTCGCGCTTTTACTTACATAGTGTATTCTTGATTTCTATAAATAATGTAGTCTGTCTGTAATTCACAAACGTACATTAGTAACCGGACATCCCTCGTAGATTTAACTGGCACTAAATTCAAATTTTCAATTATGTCACACATCTCCCAGTATGGTTTTCTCAATTATTGGCTGTAGTACAGAAATAAATCGACTTGAGTCTCTCATATATACTCCTCCAGTTTTCTCTATACATATTTCTTAACACTTTATCGTCCTTATCTTCCGCTAAACGAACTGGAGAATCCAGATCTCCTTAGATATTATCCTTATACAGCTCGTTTCTTAAATGTATTTAAGTTTAAAACACTTTCAGCACATACTTAGCGCTAAATTATAGCCAGCGTGTATATCGTTCAAGATAGGTAGTACATACCTTAGTGTAGTACCCACATGCAGTGTGTATGTGTGCGTAAACTGCATACATACATATGTATTCGTATCCGTTATAATCAGGGGGCCGTAGGCACTCGCCAGGTCTGCTCCCCGGCTAGGAACGCTAAAACCTCATCAATAATCGGTTGAAGTGAAAGGTGCTACTTACCCATTAAATATTTAAGGAATAATGAAGCGGTGGACGACAAGAAGGGCTTCGTTTGGTATATATTTGCATAATATTTGACACCTGTCCGATTTATATAATATTTATGAGTGCGAGGATGGGTGTTGTACAATAAAATATATTCTGTGTCTGTTAGTATCGACTATTCCCTTGTCCTTTTGTATATTTTATGGTGATAGAGTGGATATATTCCGATTTAAAGGTGCAAATTAAAATAAAAACGTATTGGAGTTTTCAGAAAAAAAATTGTTGTTCTAATGGCGGATTTGGACGTAGGTAAAAGGTGGGTAAGGAGGTGCTTTGATTGAATTAGTAACAATATCAATTGGGGCCACATATTCATAAATAGTACATCTTCATTATCTCAATAATATGGCTTGTAGGAAATTTAAACACAATTTCAACAATTAGAGAGTTTGTTTGAATTTTTCGATGACACATTCATTCATGAACGAAAGCCTTGAAAGAAAGGAAGTGATCAGTCCAATTAATTGTGTTTATCAAGTACTTTACAAAGAGGTTACACAAATATATTGCAGCTCCTGTATTTTCATCTATAAAAATATGCAATGTATTTAGGTATTACCTAAAATAACAAACACTTCCAAAGGCATCGTATGAGTAATCATTAAAATGTTAAGAATATTTTGTTTATAGATTGTTTGAATTGTCTTATCTAATTTATTGTGCTCTCATAGCAATGTATATACCATGCAAATTATTAAATTGCACCTATGGAATACATAATGTATTACAAAATAAGCTCGAAGCGGGTATTCTTTCTCCGTCGCTCGTTAATTAGTGGTTTTTACTAAAAACATATCACATTTGTATACAGACATACGAAATACTTTTTCTCGAATATGTAGCAAGTGTATCTACCTGTAAACTAAAAAGAAAGTTAAACATTTCTAGGAAATAAGTAAATTTGTTTCTAATACCCTAATACAGAATTTTTCGATTCTCCACACTATTAGTGAATCCACATTTTTCCAATGTACACAACCGTCCATAAGTTTAATGCAAGCAATCAAAAATATTTTTATCTTTCCATAAAGTAAATAGACGAGTTCAGTTACACACACATTTATTTATGGAATACATATGGAATGTATTTTATATAGTTTAGACATAATATTATTTATAATAAATAATAAAAATAATTTAAACAATAAAAAATAAGTTACCAAAATAACCTTTTGCAGCGATAATAATTTCAAATATTCCTGGCATATAGCAAAAACTGGGCTTAGAAGACGAAGTGCTGCCCAACTAACAACTTACCCTGGTTTGAAAATTATGATTGAAATAGGAAGTGACAACCGTCAAAGCAAATCCTCTGGTTTCCACAAGATGAATAATAATTAACTTGTCTTACTTAGGAAGTAAGAAAGAAAACAGAAAGCCATTTTTGTCAAATTATTTTTCCATTAAAAATTTAATAAAATAATTAACAATATAGATCCACTCAATTGCTTCGATTATGAGTAGGCGGTCTAAAAATTGTATTTTCAATTACATGTTTACACAAGAGCAATGAGGAGGTATCACAAAATGCTGTTAAAACCACACACAAACATCAAGCTGGGAATTTAAAGTAGTTTCTACATTTGCAGTGATGAAAAACAAACATTTACAGGAAGTGTGTAATCGTAAAAAGAGCAATTTAGAAAGACGTATTTGATACTAAAATTTTTATCATGTTCCAGATAAGAGAAACATTACAACGATCAATGGCAATTAATAATATTGGTCGTATTTTTTTTTAGCTTTTCTATTATCCGTGTGCGACGCTTAGATAAATCGGTCTCGGATAATTGATAATAAGAGACCGGTTTTAAGGCTGTCGTATTATCAAATTAATTGTTCGCAAATCAATCTCTCTCTAGATTGGTTGCAATACAATTGAATTTATCTATTTCGTATCGTTTAAATTTACTTGTAAGGAATTGAAAATGTAACTTATATAATACGAAATAGGTGACTGCCTTAGATGCAACCATATTCCTATAGAGCGGAAGCAGTCATTGTATCTTGCTTATGCTTTCTTTTGCTTTCAGTGGCGTAATGGTAAAAGTAGCAATTCATTTATCTACGTATACTATTTAATTAATTATTAAAATTCTTTTTACGTTTATTTTTGATGTCATCGATAAAACCTATTCAGTTTTAGCATTAAAATTTTGCTGATATTTAAGATATCTATAAAGCTGTACATATCTGCAGAAATTCTAGCTGTAAATCTGAAAACTCTGTAAATCCGTTGTTGTGGTGGATTGGTCCACGTGTGATCATGTGTACATGTGATCGTAGATCTGCTTCATAATGCCTGGTGTGTTCTTGCGTCGTTGATACCTCTCCTACATTGTTCTCTATCTCTTAGTAATTTTCTCCAAACCTTTATATTCATTTTCTTCATGTCCTTCTCCACTTATTTTTTTCCATTTCACCTTAGGTCTTCCTCTTGGTCTACTTTTAACGGGATTCCATTCTGTTATACTTCTTATCGTCGCTTTCTCTTCTCTTCTATATATGTCCATACCATTGAATTCTATTGGTTTTGACGATATTTTCCCCCTTCATTATCGTTTCGATTTCATAATTCATAAGTAACCTGTATTCATCCTCACCAATCTTTCTTATTCATGTTATGCATCTTTTCATTTTTCTTTCAAATACTTTTAGTTGTTCTCTTTTAACGTCAAACTTATTGTGTCTACTGCGTATGTTACGACAGGTGTCATCATTGTTTTATAGATTTTTATTTTTGTATATTTACTAAGTTCCTTGCCCTTTAATAGATTTTTCTTACTGTAGAATGCCTTATTCCCTAACTGGATTCTTCTCTTAATATCTAAACTTTCGTTAGTTCTGCTTATTAATGTTCCTAGATATATTAATGAGTCTACCTCTCGGAATTCATGATTTTCTGTTTTTCAAACTAGGTAAAAGCTTTTCTGTATTTCTGTTGCAATGCATGTATTTTGTTTTGTTTTCGTTGATCTCAAGTCCTTTTTCTTTATCTTTGTCCCCTATTGTCTGAAATGCTGTTTTTAGGTCATCTTTTCTCCTTGCAATTATTGCTAAGTCATCTGCATATGAAATTATTTCTTCTTCTTTAATAATACAATCCAAAGATGTTATGAATAATAATGCTGACTGCGTATCCCCCTGGCGCACTCCTTTGTTAATGCTTACACTGTTTGTTGTCCCCCTTCCAGTGCTCACTATTGCTTTTGATTCTTTTATTGTCATTTTTACAAGGTTTATCTTTCTTGGTGTCTTTATCTTCTGCAGATCTATTACTCTCGCTCTCTTCAAATTATCAAAAGGTTTCTTGGAGTCCACAAAAGGTATATATGTGTCCATGTTGTGCTAATAGCTCTTTTCAATAATTTGTTTCAATATATGTATCGTTGATTTTCCTCTGCTATATCCAACTTGATATTCTTCTATTATTGTGTAGGTATGTTTCCTTAATCTGGCTTTGATTATTGCTGTTAGTACTTTGTAGACAGTCTTCAGTGTTGTTATACCTCTGTAGTTTGTACATTTGCTTAAATCTCCGTTTTTTTTGGGATAGGTATTATCATTCCTACTTTCGATTTGTCTGGTATTTTTACTTCTTTCCATACTCTTTTCATGGAACTGAATATTCTCTTTGTAGTGTACACTACCTCCCTGTTTTATTAATTCACCGTTAATTTGATCACTTTCAGCTGCTTTGTTGTTCTTTAATTTCATTATACATCCGACGGTCTCTTCATATGAAGGTATTTCTTCTAAGCTTTCTGGTACTTCATATTTCTGTTTCTGTTTCTCTCTTGTGTATCTCCTAATCCTCGTACAGTTGTTCGAAATGATTTTTCCATTCTCCTTGTTCTATCAAAACAATTGTTTGGCGCATTTGTATTGATTCTTTTGCTTTCTATTTCAATATCCTCTGTAATTTTACCTATCCAATCCTGTTTTTTCATTTTAAATAATTTGTTTGACTCTTTCCTCACTTTTCTGTATTCTTTCTGATGTGGCTGTTGCCCTGAGTAGGTAAAGTACGGGGCTACCAGCGCAGTTTCAAGGTCACTCGTCCCTCAGGTCTAGCGGAGCTTGTGGAAGGCTTTTTCGCGGGCGACGCTATGGAGACGCTATCCACTCAGCTTGTTTCATTTAGAGACGACCCCGCGGTCATATCGTCCCCCAGGTCCTGCGGTAGGGCTTTCTCGCGGGCGGTGAGCCCGTGCAGTTTGTTTCATGGGGTGTTCACGAGCTGTGTTAGAGAGAGAGATAGGAGTGGGAGGGAGGTGGGGAGAGACGTGGGAGGCGCGAGCACGTGATGTTTACGTATCTCATCCTAACATAAACAATCGCCGTGATAATATAAACAAATTTCCGCTGTTCTTGGAATTAAAGCGTCTATTCAAGTTGTTACATGAAATTATAGCGAGGGCAATTGCATTTTTATAATGCCATCTGCATTTATAATGTAAACAATTTTTATCTGTTGCGGAGAATTAACAGTAGATGCGTTTCTTGTTTTAAAGCAATTTCTAACACGAATCTATATCGGTAGGAATACTCATTATTAGTAAATCATTTTTTTTTCTTAGAACAATAACCTATTTCGCCTATATATAGGGTACTATATTCTCAGGTTCACATTGACAATATAAACAATTTTTTCTTAGAATTAAAAACCAATTTCGCTTACCAATTTTTGCATACAATGAAAAGAAAATTGTAGCGGAAGACATACTCATCATTATTACATATTCTTAGAAGAAAACCCTATTTCGCCTGCATGTAGGGCACTATATTTTCACGCTCATTTCTAGCTGTTTTAATCTCCATTTTGTATTACTTTCTCGATTCTTTTAATGTATGTAATGCTCTTCTTCTTTTTCAATTTCTTTATATCCCATTGCTTCTGTCTTCCTCTGTTTGTTTTTTTGGCACTGACTTTTATTTTATATTTATTTACTATCAAGCAATGACCCGAGTCTATGTTTTCGACTCTGTATGATTTCGTATCGTTGATCGATGTTAAGCATTTCTTGTTAACAGCGTGTATTTGATTTCCTTCGTTTTTTCCTGGTACCAACCATGTCATTTTATGTATTTTTTTGTATTCAAGTATGCGAGTAAATAAATATATTTTTATATATAGTTTACAATTCCCGTATAAACAACAATATATCAGTTGTTTATATGGGAATGGCAAACTTTTATGTAAATCGCTTGGTATAAGTAATTTATTTCATACCTGCAACAAATGACAGCTTATATCTAATATATTCTACATCATCCTAGGATTCCAATTCAAAGTAGCAATTATTATTAGCCTTACGGCGGTACATGTCTTATATGTAGGTAAGGAAATGAAAAATTACCCGAAATAAATCCACTACGCATAAATTTGTCTCCTTAAGCGATATGTAACTGCTATTTTCATTGGCGATTGTTTTATTTGGTTAGTGTGTGGGGAAGAATAAAGTCCCGCTCTCGGTAGGCGCTGAGAGTAATGCTGTTTTTGTTTTGGCTGTTATTTTTGCGAAGTCGCTGTTCCCCTAGCGCATATATCATTGTCCCCTTAAACGCCTGATTATAAATCACTTAAAGGTAGCACAGGCTATATGCATAGGTACACTGCCTTGCTAAAGTAATGTCCCGTCATTCACAGCCAAAATATCAAACCTACTCTCCCAACAGAACGGCACCTAGCTCGGGCGTTTTCGGTTAGAAGGAAAAAAGGTCGTTGAAATGCAACTGTTTATTTTACGGGCATTATTGATGATCGCATTTAGGTATATGAAACCACCTAATATGACCTTTTTCTGGGGTGTTCTTCAATGGATATTTTGTTGTTTTTCTACGTGATACTAGCCGCGTTGGGTGATAAAATGTCTTAAAAGAAACTACATTCTTACGTTTCGCTTATATATATGTATAATCTTTTTCAAAGTAAAACTAAAATTAGAATATAATTGTTAACATTATTTTCTTACAATTTTTAATATGTATTTTATTTTAATTTTATTATAAAAGCAGTAAGATAATGAACTCTGTTCCACAAAGGTATAGCAAAGTAGTATTTATTATTACCTATTTTAATTTTTTTATGGTGGCACTATTGTTAAAGTTTTTTGTGACATGTTTCTTAATTCACGCATGCGATAATAATACACGTACATTTGATTTTTGTATATTTCTACGCCGACTATTTCGAGCAAGCAGATTTGTATTTCTAACCGAAAACGCCCGAGCTGTTAGTGGGGGAGACATTACCTTAGCAATGCAGTGTACGTGTGTATGTCTTTAATATATTCTATATGAAGTTCTAGCTGGCGTTATATGACGTGGGTAACTAGTTTGTTAACTAATGACAAGGGTGAGTTTTTTTATTCCGTTCTCTTAAATATGCCGCGTTAAATACGCAGGTTAGTTGGTTTGATTTATTAACGCTATTATGATTATTATTGCCGCCGCTATTTTCAATATTGTGTCGACTTTAAGTGAAATTGCATAATTGCTATTGTACGGCGGGCGTCTGACAAAACGAACGGATTTCGCAGGCATTTGGAACGACAATTGAAAAGCGGCCTATAAATTTTACAAAATCTAGCCGTTGGCGATTTAAAACGGCGCGCTCTGAAAGCCATTGTCGACGATTGGCGGTGAATTTCCAACGGAGCGTAAGACGAAGAACAACCGAGATCAAGAAGCGGAAAGGGATAAGTGCAAAAAATACGGAAACCGAACAATTGGAAACATACATACATAGGTGTATGTACTGAGGAAAAGTAGACTTGCAAATAGCATTTATTATAGTATTATCCTCTTTAATTTAATTTGTAGAAATGATTTTGTAGTATATCTAATGTTTTTTTCTAATTAACCAAAGGAAAAAATTAACAGTTTTGGCGTTGTTAGATTGGTAGTCCGTTTAAAGCAGCATCACTGTAGGCAGTCGGTGTTTGAGTGAATAAAAAAATAGAACTAGAATCTAATATTATCTAACGACAGTTTACTTTAAGGATTTACTTTAAGGCCTGAGTTGTTAGCGCTATGACAAATTTTGGCAGTTGTAGGCTGATCCGATTTTAATAAGAAAATGTTACATGAACATCGGTCCGATCTACTTTTGTTTTAAAATTATAGCATCCGAAAGGTGTAAATAATATAGAATAAATATTATTATTCCATGAAACAAAACATGGCTCTAAAAATTTGTAATCATTAGTTGGCCGGGATAAAATCGAAAATTGTTTATCCGATGTTGTCCACGTATCAGAATTCTACGTTACGTGGACACATCCATTTACAACTGAAGAAAAAGCAGTTATAATTTTTGTATATGGGTTTTGTGACGAGAATCCTAGATCAGCAACCGGGGAATATCAGCGCATGTACCCAACCAGACATCAATTTGTTCGCAATGTTTTTAGTTCGACAATTCGAAGTCATCGAGAAACCGTTGCAAAGACTATTCGTCCACACGAACTAACCGTACAAGATAACGAAAATCTAATTGAGGACAGCTTCACAACCCTTCTATTAGTAGTTGATGTGTAGCAAGTAATTTACATTTAAGTCAAAATTTAGTTTGGCATGTATTGTATCGTGAGGTATAGCATCCATTTCGTCACATGTGCAATCGAGATGTGATACATCGTGCGACACAATCTTTCCTTCGTCGATGGAACAAAAGGATACTGTGTGCCATATAGTTTTCGAGTGTGTAAGATGGCAGGATATATGGAGGAGGCTTTACGAGAAATTAGGAAGAATTTTGAGTCGCGAGAACGTGGTAATCATGATGGTAAATTACGTAGAAAAGTGGAAAAAATCCATGATTGGATTGTTGATATAATGGGGAGGGAGACATAAAGAAAAAGCGGAGACGGAAGGTAGAAGACTTGCGACTCGCGAATAGATAAGACCAGAAGAAGCTGTCCGAACTCCTATCTTCACTTTGCGAGAACAGGGGAGGGTAGATTTCTCGTTCTGGCCTATCCAATTCATTTTTCCCAGCTAAAACCTGGATATATTCAGTAACATGGTTTAGCAGATCGACCCTCTGAATATTTTGATCGACGGGGTCGCAAGGATACACCTTTCTTTGCGCATTTTTCGTTTGATTGTTTTGCGGGGTGTCCTGCCCAAGCCCATTTGGAGTTAGCCATTCTTAGCATAATATCAGTTATATTAGTCTGCCTTCTGATTTCCTCATTTCCTACATGATATCACAGGCTGATTTACAACATATGACATATACTAATTGATTTACACGAAATCTATTGATGCTCCGCATTTTCGTTTTTTTCAAACCATATATCATAACGGACAGTATACATTTCTTAAAAACGTCTAGTTTTAGATTGTTATTCGCATTTTGCTTTGCAATGTACAACTCATGCTTTCAAATGCTGCCCGTCCTAGTTTAATCCATGGTGATATCTGGGCTGCTATTATCTTTGCTAATTTTATATTCATTAACATTTTCAATGGATTGACCATGTAATGTTGTTGTAATGTGATGTTCAGCGTCACCCATGGTCTTGAGCTTTGATATGTTGACTCGCAAAACTATTTTTGCAGAGGAACGTTGAAGCTGTTGGAGCATTTCTTCGAGTTTTGAGATGAATGGGGGACGATAACAACGTCGTCTGCAAAGCTTAGATGGTTGAGTATTTTACCATCTGTGGGAATGCCTTTACCTTCCCAATTCAATGATTTAAAAACATATTTCGGAACCAGTGTAAAATACTATGGTCAGATGATGTCAGCTTATCTCACTCTTAGATTCACTCTTAAGTTCCTTATTGCTGTAGTATCGAATACTACATTACATTTATTGTGGCTGTATTGTAGATATAGCAAGTTAAACCAGATGATGGATGATCCATTCTGGTATTGTTTAAAATTGTTGTAATACCATTCATTTCTAGCGTGTTGATTATCTTTTCATAATTTTTTATCATAACCGTTTTGATAATAAAATTCTACACCAGTCAGATACCATTAATAATCTTGGTATTGTGTTTGTTATTCGTTGTCCAACATGTGATCTGCTAACAAATAAAATACCAGTATTTTATTTGTTAGCATATATATTGTTAAATAATAAAAAATTCAGGGATTTGTTTCCCTTCAAGAACACATTTCTATTAAACAAAATATTACGGGTTTTATTCGTTATAGTTTGAAGTAGACTAGGTATTTGTAGAAGATTGCACAAGGGGATTTGAATCAACAATAATCGGTGTGCGTTTTTGATGTTAACTCAATTTCATGAATACATTGTTCATAATAATTCTTTCATTATATTTTGGTTTATCAAGAGCTCTATTCGTGTAATAATAATTATTACATCCACTATAATAGTGTCGTAGTTTGACGAAATGGAAGAAATTACCATTAAAGTTTTAACTAAGAGGTAATACAAATGAGAAATATGTACACGTATTTGGATATAATCTACATTATATTGGAATCCGTCTATGTAGGTTGAACCAATTTTTATTTAATTATGAGTGCCGAAATTCAGTAGCAGTTTTTACGTTAACACGTTTGTAATAGGGTTTAAATCATTGCTAATGGTTTAAGCTATCTATGATAAAAAAAGAAAAAGAAACACTTAAAAAACCATAAAACAAAGAGATTAAGCCGACTCACTACAGAATGTCTCTAAACAAATATCTAAAGATATCCTATACGTGTCATACGTACATAACGTATAGAGAAATACATAAGAGAATAGTGTGTTCGGTGAGAGAGTTGCGTGTGGAACCTAGATGTGAGATAACGCACAGTAGGATTATTATTAATCATAGCTTGGCCTGGAGCTAACAGCGCAGTACTACGCTAAACACCTGGGTGCTCTCTTTCTTTGTAATGTATGTTATGTGTGTTCCTATGCACTAGAGACTGCTGGCGATTGTTTTATCCGCAATAGTGGACTATATTATAGTATATTATGCGCTCTCATTTTGCCCCCATTTCTGTAACAGAAATGCCCACTTAAATTTATTAATTTTAAAATAATAATATATATGTTTTTATCTCTAATTTTAAGCACCTATGTAGATACATTCTCGAGAGGTTTTGTATTATATAATTAAAATTGATATTCTAGGGGAATTTTCTGTTTGTAATAAATGTATGCATGTGTAAAAGGTTATTTTGGATAGTTAAATTTTTTCTAAAACAATTGATATACAATTACATATCGTTTAGTAGGAATTAACACTGATTTCTTTTGTCAAATCACTAGCCTTTATTTACATTTTATCGAAACCTGTTTTACGTAATAAAGAGTATATAACGTGGGGTTAATATTTAATTATCACAAAGAGGATACTACAATTTTTGGTCGCGCATAACGCAAGGCACTACCAATTTCATAATATCTGTGCCAATATAATAGAGGTCCTTACAATATCGGCACCACAGCGTGCATTTCTATTAAAGAAATAATGTACAAAAAAAAAGCGGCTCTCTTAAATTGAAGTTGCTTTGCTTAGTGCATACTCATATATACCACAATATACAATCAACTTTTGTAGTAAAAGCAATGGTGCTGTTTGTGTTTCTATAGTTGTACCTACAATTACGTAATTTTAAGATAAATGTATCAGTTTAATGATGAACATTAAGTTAATATTGGAATATGTGTACACATGTATATTGTATATAATATAATATAATAAAAATGTTATGTCACTGCACACTAGTGTATCTAATCGATAAAGCAAAATTTATTTTTATTGGGAATGGAGGGGGATACCTGATTTACTTCCCTATGAAAACAATAGTAGTAAAATAACATAAAAATGATAATAAATTACTTAAATTTCAAATTCGTTTTTTAAACTCAACAGGTTATGTTTATACAGGTGTTCTTCTTCTGTTTCTTCTTCATTGCTTCAACCGACTGATTGCTTCCTATCTGGATAACGGGTCATGCTACGTCTACTACAACGGGTTCTATTCCAACATCTCTTCATTGCTACTTCGGGTGTTCCACAAGTCTAACTTCGGCCCTCTCTTATTTAACATTTACATTAATGACCTTCTGTCAGCAGTGAGCAGCTAAGTTCTTGCGTGTGCTGATGATTAAATTTTTTTTCAAGTGTATGTTCAATCTTAGACTGTGAGTATCTGCAGATTGACCTGCGTGTTATTAATGAATGGTGTCAAAACAATATGATCAGAGTATAGATAAATGCCTAATTGTCAGTTATATTACTTCTAATAACCCACTGGTTTTTAACTATTCAGTTAGTTAGCTCGCGATTCCAAGGCATCTACAAGCGTAGGATCTTGGTGTCATATTCGATAACAGACTGCCGTTTTCAGATGATATCTCCTTCATTTGTATGTCTGTATCACGATCAGTAAGTTTAGTCATTAAGATTTGCAGAAGCTTGACTAACTTGGAGATCATTAAGTTTTTGACACAATAGTCAGATCAATTGTTGGATATCCTTCTTTAATCTGGCATCCCTACTACACTTATCAAATGTTGCTTGTGGAAAAAGTGTAAAAGCGGTTCTTAAAGTATTTCACTTTTAAGGAAACGGGTATTTATCCCATTGATGAACATAATGAGTCTTACCACCCGACGTGAATTAGCCATTGGTAGGTCCTTGATGAAGCTAGTAAGCAACGATATAGATGCTTCGAATATATTGGCCGGTGTTTGTTTTACGGTCCCAATGCATGACACTCGTTCCACGGATACCTTCTCGGTACCACGAGCGAGAACAAGTACATTACTTAGAGCACAATTGACATATATGATTATGCTTACACCGATTCCTTCTATCGCCCTTCTACCTCCCATTAAGTATGATTTTGTTTGTTTCTACATGTTTCTGTATTTTGACTTTTTCATTAGTTTAAGCACTGTTTTATTTTACATTGTCCTGTTAGTGGTGTAATATCTGTTGGGCAATAAAGATTATATGATATTAGCAATAACAAACAATGCACAAACAAATACAAAACTGAGCTCAATGTGACAACGGCGTCTCTACTCAGAACTAATGTTTAAAGAACTCATCGACACTGTAAAATGCATTATGTAGCAGCAGCTCTCTAACAGTCTTACCAAAGCACCTCACACTCATTTCCCTGATGGCATAACATTGATAAAAGTAATTTTTCTATCATTATTCATAAGTTATACGATTTACCGTAAAAATGATTATATCATTCGCATATGTAATCGACCCACACTTTTAAGTATAAAGAAAGTTAGTACTACTAGGAACAGAATTTATGATGTTTTAACATCAACATAAACAATTAACTTTATTGCAATCGTAAAGAGTAATATCTACATAAGTAGATATTTCTATCAAACTTAATTAAAAGATATTTCTTTCGTGGGTATGGATATATGCATAAGTTTATGTGTATATTTATATGTATATGTGTATCAGTTAACTACTTAGTTGCTTATATGAATACTTATCTTAATTCAAAGAATATAAGTTACCTTACTTAAGAGCTTTTTGCGATATAAATAAAAACTTGCTTATACATTCATTTAAATGAAATAACATTTTCATAATCATACATTTATGCAACGTAGAAATTAATTGAACCGCCTAAACGCATAATAGCGCGTTAAATTGTTGTGCTTTATTAAATTCCCCATTGTTACTTTTATTATTAAATTCCCGGCCAGTTTTTTTCGGCAGTTCATTCATTTATATTTTAATTAATTACCTAATTAGAATTAGGAGAGAGAAGAAACGTTACAATCGTTGAAGGTAAAGGAGAAGGATGGAGCGGCCGTGCGGCTTTAACTTAGTTAATCTATTTTGCTTGATCGACCAGACAGAAGAAAAAAAAGAGAAAGTGATCTCGAAATAATAATAACGTTGGTAATGTCGAAAAAAATTAGTTCAAGATTGCGTACAAACAGCGTACATATGTATGTAGATATCCATATGCATATTTCGAATTGTTAAGAATTTAAAATTACTTTTACAACGTCTATGTATACTTGCAGAAATCTATATGTATTTATCTTGCTTTTGAACTGGTTGCAAGGTTTTGTTATATGTTAGCTATGATTGAAGGTCGTCCAGACATTGTAGGTATGTGTGTGCGCACTTAGGCATTTACGTTTGTGTGAACATAATTCACAATTGCGTCTTACCTACAATAAATTAAAATATATGCCTGCCACAATTCCTATTATCGAACGCGTAATATCCAAATGAAGAAAAGTTATAGTTATACTTAATTTGGTTTTGTGGTATTCTCAAAGTTTATTTTATCGTTTTCGATCGCATGCTGTTTATTACAAATGAATTCAGTAACGATCATGACATATGCAAGCCCAGTAGAAAGACTCTAGACTGTTTAGCAGCGAGCAATAATCTCCCTTCTTTTGCATCCCCCAATTCACACGATTTTCATTGGAGACAAACCCATTGTTATCTATTTGCAAACGTTATCCTGTTGCTGTTGTGTTTGACTAGAAATTGCTTAATGCGGGACACTGGGAATAGAGTAATATCTTAAAATTTTTAAGTTTTATAAATTCATTCCTTTTTAATGTTTGTTTCCTCACGGACTTATTATAATATAAAGAACAAATGAAGAATTTGCCAAACAATAATCAAAGATGCAATATGGAAGTCGAGTTGACACCTGACATTAAATGGGTGTCTGAGCAAGATTGAATAAAATTTATATGAAAGCATCGTCAGTAGTATAGTTTAATTGCGTAATAAAAAAAATGCTAACATGATAAAATAATTTTATTTTTCTCAATAACGTCATCACACTTATTTCTAAACAAATACATATGTAAACGGGACACTTATTTTAGAACGGGTTTTCTTATCAAAATATCAACAGCAAGTTGATCTAACGACCAAATCATCCTTTTCTGACGGAAGATTACTGTGCGATTTCCTGAATGCTTCATGACGATTGTGGTGCTACGAAACCACTCTACAAAATTGAATTTGCAAGATTCACCTGCATAATCTCACAGACGTAATTATACCTTTGCTGCCCCAAGTACTTAAAGGAGGTTCCTCGCTGCGAAAATTGCGTCCAGCAATCGAGAGCTCTTTAATATTTAATAAGCGAGAACGAAAAAGCGAAAAACAGCGTCGACCGACTGCTTGCTTGCGTACTCTCCGGCTATCGATTCTACTCCAGTCACCGGGAATTGATCAGATAACGGACACGGAAATGACGGAATAAATAAAATACTCGCCGAAATGACTGCGCCGAGGACTACGATATTTTCGTGTGATCGATCGACGGATACGTCGAATTCTATGGTTGTGTGTGTGTGTGCGTGTGTCGCTTAATGGCGTTGTGAATAGGATTGCTTCCCGATACTATTATAATGCGACGCGGAAGGGAAACATTCCACCTTCGACCGTGAATTATCGACATGTGTATCCTTGTGCCGGCACCGGATCGAACAGTAGAATTTTATGACACTAAGGGTTTGGATTTGATAGAAATAAGCGCACCCATGAAATTATCAAATCTGCTGAGGTTGAGAATTTATTTATTTCTGTTATGAAACCTAGAGAGGAGGTGTGTGCTTTAACATCTCAAGCGCTTTGCTAAATTTGACTGACAACATTTTTAATCTACTGCAGTAGTATCCCTGGACTTCTCGAAAGCCTATGACACTATAGTATAGAACTATATACCATCAATTAATATCAAATCAATCAATTTATGACCTTTGCAGGGAAATGCAAATACTTTTCGCGGAGAGGTACGTATAGGTGTTTTATTGTCAAAATTACAACCAGAAGTCCATCAAAGTTTGTGTCACAGCCAATTAATATTATTGTTTTTAATTCTGTATTTTTCAACAAATTTGTAATGTACGTTTTCAGTTTTTCTAGGATATGCTGTAATAAACATTTTCTAGTGAAATATGAGCCCTAAATGATTTATTGTTCGGATTTACTACTACATATTTGGTTGTATATGTATGAACACTCTAAACTTAATTAAAAACATTTTCACCTCAATTTTCCATTTTTCTTTTTTTCCGCACTGAAAAAAGAATTAGTACTTAAAGCAATTGCTAATTTATACTGTTAGTGTGTTAGTAAACGCATGGGGAGTGCTATGTTGTAAAGATTTATGGTATGGTACTGTAAACGTATGTACTTGTTTGAATTTGCTTAATATTATTCACAGTTTTATGCACAGTGGACGGAATTAAAGTTTTATGTCGGCAAAAGTCCACCGTTGCTGCAAAGAATTGCACAAGAAGTTGTAAAATGCGGAACTCTTCACTAAATTGTTTATTTAGGCCGTTAGCAACAATGCATGGAAGATATAACATTAAAAAAGTAAATAAATAATAACAAAAATATTTTGGTTTCAAAAAATATATTTTGGCACTACATATGTTTCGCCACACCGTGGCTTCATCGGGTGATGAAATACAAATTCAATTAACAAAAATTATGTATATATTCTGCAAAAGACAATAATTAGGGAGGGGGGAGGCTCATGACAGTTTTAGATTTACTAGGGGGGAGCTGTTTAAGTCTAATTGATCGTTTAAGATTATACCTAATTTATAAAATTTATTAATTTCTAAACATTCTAATAAATTAAGTTTGTTACTTTTTTCCTGTATATGTAGGATCTGTAAATGGTTATTAAATCTATGCTTAGATTCTAAGCAGTGGTTGACGAAGGTAGAGTGTGTGTTTTTATCCTTGTTGCTTCTTTCATGCTCCTTTAGTCTGACTTCAAACGTCCCCCCGTTCTGCCCTACGTAGACTCTTTTACATTCCTCGCAAGTTAACTTATAAACCCCTGAGTTTAATCTTTTGTTTGATTTATCTATGTTACTCTTGATTGCTTATAAAGTTGTTAGTTTTAAATGAAATTGATTCGTTATTAGAGGTTTTGATATGAAATCATAACACAATTTATTGTAATGAAGTTACAACATATATCTCCTCAATCAATCAGTTATTTAAAGTCATCCAGTGATGGTAAACAGGAGAAATGGTTTTTTAAACTACGTTTAAAATACAAAATCAACGAACAAAGTATATGGTTCTTACACAAGTGGAGAGAGTTAGAAGTTACACCCAAACATATTCGACTGAAAACCAACCACAACAGCAATGAAATTAGGTATAAGAACTTGGATAAAAGAACTGCATTCTCAGTTAACTTTGAAACTTAGTAAATTAGAATTCGATATTTTGTACGAAAACATCCACGATAAAATTAATCCTATAGTACATAAAAAATTATTAACCCAAAATAGTAAATTAGAAAAACAACTTGCCAGTAAAACAACGAATGTCATTCACAAACCTTCGAATAATCACAACAATAGTTTCAATTTTTATAATCGTTTTAAAGACCTAACAAATGTAGAATTCACAACTGAAGAAATTAAATTAAATTAAACCAAAATTTGCTATAAAGAATTTTTTAGATTTAATTAACATAATAAATACACAACATTTATAAATGCCTAACAACAGTAAACGAATATCGTTTGATGTCACAAATCTGCTTTCTAGTATACCCTCCCAAGGAGATAGTAGACTTATTTAAGCTGAAACTGTAAGTAACAAAAACTAATCCCATCATAAACGCAGAACTCTTAAATTCATTGGAAATTTGTTTAGAACAAAACTATTGTCAATTTAAATACCAATTCTAGAAGCAAACGAGAGGATTAGCAATGGGAAATCCATTAAACCGTATATTAGCTGAAATATTTATGAATAATTTAGAAAACATTATTTGCACACACCCGTTATTCAAATATTGTGTTTATTGGTTTAGGTAGGTCGATGATATTTTAGTTTGCTTTAGGGGTACTGAGAGACAATTAAAATCATTACACAACTATATTAACCCTTTCAGGACGTGTAACATAAGGGTATGTTTTGAAAAAGATACCGTTAAAGGACGAGTGCCCTACAGATTCTCTTGTAAATATTTTCTACAGTCCTGCACGCTAGAATTATTTGGCTCGAGCCCGTCTCAAAAGGGTTAATACTTATCACTGTAACATAAAATTTACGATTGAAACAGAAGTAAATATAGCTATTAATTTCCTGGATTTAACAATATCACACAATAATAATAAACACGAATTCTCGATTTAACACAAACCAACACCACAATACATGCGAGATCTTCACCCCATAACACAGAAATTATTAGCATATCAATCTATGATCCATAGATTAATTAACACTCCCATGAATATAGATAACTTCGAACTAGAAAAGAATAGGATTGTCTCGATAGCTTTAAATAATGGTTATCCGATAGGCATGGTAAATGACATTTTAACCAAAGTGTAAAACCCTTTCTCTAATTTATTCCATAGCCAAACTCAAAAATCTCACAAATACAACCTCATTACATATATTAGAAATATTTGAGAAAAAGTAGGAACTATTGTCAAAAAATCTAATAACGAATCAATTTCATAAAAAAAAACAACTCTATACGGAAAGCAATCAAGAATAACAAAGATAAAACGAACAAAAGATTGAACTCAGGGGTTTGTAAGTTAACTTGCAAAGAATGTAATAAAGTCTACGTAGGGCATACGGGGAGGATGTAGGAACATGAAAGAAGCTACAAGGATAAAAACACACACTCTATCTTCGCCAACTATTGCTTAGAATCTAACCATAGATTTAATAACCATTTACAGATCCTACATATATAGAAAAAAAGTAAAAAACTTCATTTACCTATTAGAAAGTTTAGAAATTAATAATCTTAAGCGATCAGTTAGCCTCAAACAGCTTCCCCTAGTAAATATAAAACTGACATGACCCCCCCCCCCCTCGCTAATTAGTGTCTTCTGGAGCATATATAAGTGCCAATTTTTGTTACCTAATTGAATTTGTATTTCATCACCTGATGAAGGTGTGGCGAAACATATGTAGTGTCTACAATATATTTTTTGAAACCAAAATCTTTTGTGTTATTATTTATTGCAATGAAGTTTCAACACGTATTTCCTCAACCAAATCAGTTATTTTAAAAAGTAAATATTGAAGTGTACTAAATATTGGATCATTTTCAATGCTGCAAATTTGATAGCTTAAAAAAGAGTTTATGTCAAAAATACTTGTTATTTTTTCTTTTTCCTTTCATGCTTTATTAACATGTCAGTATTTCCTGATAGTTACCAAACATGCCCGAAGGAGACGCATACCTTCTTACCACTATGCGGAGGTAATCGTCTGTATCTCATTAGTTCGGAGATTGAATGGGGTCCACTGTGCTTTCTAGATTGGGCTAGCGTCCCTCTTCCTAACGTCGTCAGATCCAGATTATCGATGTCAACCACTGTGATCTCCCCCTACGTGCACATACAACCGTCTAGAGACACTTATTATTAATACGTACTCCAGTACTTACGTACATAACTCGGTTAATTTTAATATTTCGAGCGACTCGAGCGCCGAGCCGATGCTCCCAAACGATAAGCCGACGACGGAGCGAAAGCGGCTGCTGTGCGCGTGAACTGCAGGTTATGCGTCCATTGTTGCGATGCAGATAACGTCCGGCGACAGAGAAAACGAAAGGTAACAACAATGCGTCCTGCGCCCGTAGCGGAAACAAATGACGAACTGCCGGACGGACAAATGAATATGTTAAGGAACGATTTGGGAACGAGACGATAAGATCGACGGAATGCACAGGTATGCGGGACCAAGATGGAACCCTGCGGCATACTTGAAATTGAACGTATTAAAAATTGATTGTTTAGCGAGAGGACGAAACAAACCTTGTGTGGTTACGGATGTAAATGGAACTATTTGGATATTTATTGTTCAAAATAGACTTAACGGGAGCATATAATAGAATATAAATGACTTGTGTGGCCCAAAGACCTAGTCTAATATTTATTTCCAAAAAACTAATAATTCACAAATATAAAAACTTCTTTCTATATTTAAGATAGTTGTTTCTCTTTATTTAAAATAATTATTTAAGGATACTCATTCAATAAATTAATCATGTGTCATTTGAACATTTACTTCAAAGCTTCCCTACATTGGATTACATTACATTACATTGGATTTTATAAATACGGCAATGATGTTCAACAACATCTAGTCGTTTCATTGTTATTGTTCAGATTCGTGAGCCAGGAAGCAATCACTACCCTCGAATTGTTGATCATCTGGGATAATTGAATACGCGCAAGACTGCCACCTATACGATTGGTATTTGAAATTTAATTCCATTAATATCCGTGGCTCAGCCGGTAAAGACGGTCTCGCCTTCAGCTGGTCGGTTACAGCCGTTTGAATGTTTTCGAGTGTTCTAAAATGATGTCTCTTTAGATGAATTCTCAATCTTTGGAGGAGGAAAAAATCACAAGGACTCAAGTCAGGTGAATAAGGAGGCTGAGGAGCCACAAAAATATTTTTACTTGCAAAAAGACCGTTTATGGAAATTGCTGTGTGACAAGGCGCATTGTCATGATGCAGGATCCAATCGTTCTTGATGTTTGGTCTCACACACATGACCCCTTTTCGGAGTCTTTCGAGAACCTCTCTGTAAAAATGTTGATTAACTCTCTGACCGTGAGGCACGAACGCTTTGTGACCAATTCCTGGCAATCAAAGAAACAAATCAGCACGCTCTTGATTTTAGATTTGCGCATTCTTGCTTTCTTGGGCTTTGAAGAGCCTGAAGTGTGCCATTCCATGCGCTGGCGTATTGTTTCCGGGTCATACTCGAACACCCAACTCTCAACACCGGTAATGACACGTTCCAAAAAATTTTCATTATTTTCAATCGATTCCAAAAGGCACCTTTCTCTCCTGATGTCTTTTGTTCCTGCGAAAAGTTTCTTGGAACCATTTTCGAGCAGATCTTTCTCATTCCCAATTCATCGGTCAAAATTTGGCGAACGGTGGTGTGAGACAAATTCAACTGTTCCCCGATCATTCTGACTGTCAACCGACGATCTGAATAAACACACTGTTCGGATTACTCCTCCCGCACAAGTATTAATTAATTCGGGACGACACGTGTTTCGGGAATAC
>JARFOC010001350.1:0-21127 GCA_031763485.1 Osmoderma eremita
GTAACAAAATTGTCTGTACAATATAATTTCAAAGTGAAATAAAATGGTTGTTATATCAATCAAAGTAAACGACTTGTATATGGCTTTCATCGCACAAGGAAAACATATCTCAACTGCCGAAAATTTTTTAAAAGACAATTACAATCTAACCGAAACACAATTTACTTGTGTCAAATCTAATATACAAAAAACTTAACTGCCCAAATGGGCCCAAAATGGGCTGAGGCATCAAGAAAGAAAGATCGATTTATCGTCAATAACCAAGACTGGCTAAATACGGAGTATGTCGTTGATTTTGACAATATGGAGGAGTCCACACCAGAAATTTCTACACTGTAAGACAAAGAGGTAGACCATGCAAAGACTATGAACGAATCCTCCGAGTCTACAAAGAAAAGGAAAGCTACAAAAATGATTCGGGATTCTAGAATAGATCAAATTACCTTCTCATACTTACAAGCACTGAGGTCAATTGGTGAAATTACACATGAAAAAATTATTGAGAAACTAAGGTATTTGCCCCCTGAATTACAAGATGGTCTATTGAATTGGCTTGACAATGAAGGTCAAGGTGTATTAAGTTTATCAAAAGATGATCTATGTACATAGACTTAAACATACCCAGGGACAAATATCAGTTATTAAAGGACAGTTGTAGATGAAAAAAGATGCAAAATACTCCCATCTTACAAAAGGATAGCAAAAGCTAAAACGGAATGTTATTCTGATGGGATAACTGTAACAGATATAAAAGCAAGTGTTACACTTCAAGATCTGCTGAATCATACAGTAAGAAGGATCCTAAAACTTAATTATGTTGATATATCAGATATCCTACAAATGATATTATACGTGAAATGGGGGTGCGATGGATCATCAGGACAGGCAGAGAGTCCCGTCTCGTCGGCATTGTACACGGCTCTAGGATTATAATTGCTAATCAAAGCCGGAAGTTTTGCTTGAAAATCGTTAACATCATCAACACTAACACTTGCACTTTCTCCTGATACTGTTCTAAACGTAGTATTATGCCTATTTTTAAAACGTTCTAACCAACCAGATGAAGCACTGAAGTTTTTATATTCTAATTGCTGAGCAATTTCCATTGCCTTTGACCCCGTATTAAGGGTTCAGAAAGGGGAATATTTTTATTTCTGGCTTTTATGCACCACTCGTATGTTAATTTATCGGTATTGTACTCTTCAATTTTAAAGAAGTTTCGTTTCTGCTGAATGTTCTCACCTGAATAAAACTTGTTCACTAGTTTTTCTTTATTTTTTATAATGTTCGCCGCTTGCGTTTTCCCTAATTTAAATCTTGTGGCTAAAGCGCGAACACTTAGCTTTTCTTTGTTGTAGACTTGAATGACATTGTTTTTTTCTTGAATCGTAAGAATACGTTTGTGTTATTTTTGAGATATTTTGTGGCGAAATCCCGGCATCCACACATAGATAGAGCGGTAATAGCAATATTAAATACAATTTTCATTAATTTTTATTGTTTACCCTATTTTGTCTATTGTTTTATTATTGTATACTTCACATTAGTCTCTGTAGAAATGCTATATAGCTACATATATGCAACTCCTTGCTAGCGTGTATCTATCTGACTTTTTCCGATGCAGCGGCGAATTTATATAAACTCACGGACTAATTGTATTGTGCGGTGAACCTTTCTTGATAAAAGCGGCCAGTTCTACAGTGGCCCAATATAAATATTCCATTGTTCCTTTAAGCGGAACCACGTGCAATAATCACTACGACTATCTCCCAACGAGTTGCGATAGTGATACTGGTTTCGGAGAAAGATCGTACGGTTTTAATACTAATTACCTCAAGTTTGGGCTACCGTATTCCCCGCCAGTTTAGCTACAGTACCGGCCAATTGTTTTTGTGACCATTTATTGCTCGGGGTTTTTTCTATACTTTGAAAATGGTTGTTACTCCGCCTCTATGCTTCGTTTTATCCTTAATATAAACGTGAAACCCAATATGGAAAGACATATTCCCCGTATTTTTCTGTATTATTATCGCTGTACGGTTTTTCCAACGTCTTCATTAATAAATATTAAATATCTGCGGGTATTAATTAACCTTGATGACACTTGTTTCTATCGTAATGCGCGTTCCAAGTAAGGCACACAATTGCGCATTGAGATAAAAAAATAAAATAAAAATCTGTATGCGATTCTATCACCATTAAAGTCGAAGGGGGCGTGAGGGGGGCAGGAGTCTGCGACGCCGTGATAATAAATTAATTTTATTGCCTATCCAATTCCCATATAGGGATTTGCTTGATGTCAGAACTTATACAGAAGTATCCCTAAGTATTCAAATGTAATATTCTACGTTTTAACACATCAAAGACGCCGTTTTAATATCGGGGGAGGGGGGGGGGGAGGGGCTTTCGGTGTGTCGATGTTTATGGCAGAAACAATTCAAGGCTAAACTCCCAAGAGACGCATAAAATTAAAACAAATAAATTAAATAACTTAATTAGAAGGTGCTTGTTTCACTAGCGATTACAAGTTCTATACATTACCGAATCTATAATGGGCAATGTGCTCTTTAAAACGTGTCAAAATTAAAAATTATATTTCACATTACATTCTCCACTATCTATTCAAAAATTCCTAATTTCTGACGTATCTCAATTTTATCTTTGCCATTTACTAAATGGTTTTAAAAAAAATTATTTGTTTCGTACGCGATGCTCTTAAATACATTGGCCGTAAATTGAGATAAACTATTTCGTACAACTGGTAAATAATTAATAGTAGCTGATTTATACCCTAAATCTACCACCGTACGTTTTTCTTTAATAAACAATTAGAAAGCAAATAATGGTAACTTTCTATTTGCTAGAATCGATGCTAGATTCCCATATGCTAGAATAGAATGGATGCTATATGGAGGTCGAAGTATGCCTTTGACCTCCAATTAACTCCAACAAGGTTCCAAAAATACCAAGAACCAATTATTGTTTTATTAAACAAAAGAAATTTAAACCTCCAATGTACAGTATTCACCCAACAGCTAGCTATTAAATCCCACACACTTTTAAAGACAAATCTAAGATATCACTCGAAACATTTGAATGTTACAAAGGTGGCGTAGGACCGGTAGCAGTTGTTTCTCGGCCTCTTTTTTGTTCCTGTCCTTTTTCTTTTATTTTCTTACGCCCGGAAAGTCAACGGTCACTCGAATGATGATAAAACTTATCTGGTACCATCTTACCAGCTAGGAACTAACAACTTGTCGCTTGTATGTATTCTATCCGCTTCGTCTTCTGTGTCGTCTTGTGTTTTGCTTTTGTTTCTTTTTAATTCAATTCGTTATTTCCTTTCTCTTGTTTTAACGCATGCTTGTGTCTTTTTTTAAATAATTTTCTTGGATATGGGGATTAATAACAAAAACAGAAGCGGGTAGAAATTGCATTTTATCTTTATTTAAAAATATATTAAAAATAATGTTTGCTCTGGCACGGAGCGAGGGAGGGGGCCGCCTTATAGAATAATAAATTATGCATCTTTATTTTAAAAGATGTAATGTAAATATTTTTTAAATATTTATTTCACCTCACGTAAAGAACGTATGCCCCCTCCCTCCCCTGGCTCCTTGTTCTACCGACGCCCCTAGATATCAGTATTTCGAAGGCGTTGAACCGCGTTGAAGTCGCTAAGCGGTTAAGTGAAGGTGTGACCGAATCGTTTAAATACGAGCGACCTGTTCACTGGATCAAAGGAGGCCGCGCCGACTTAAAATTCCAGAATGTTACCAGATTTTTCGAGTGTCGCTTCGCTTATCGGACTACTGAATAGCGTAAGGAGAGGGGGGCAAAGGTAAAAGGAGTGTCGGGAGGCCTGGACGCAAGATTTTTTTTGAATAAATTAATTTTCTTAATTATAATTTTTTAAAATTATTTAATATTAATTTTTCTCGTTTCCCCCCATTAATTTCCCGTGTAATTCGGACGCGACACCTCGCAATTTTTTCATTTAATTTTTTTAATCGCTCAAGCCGGCCCTGATCCCCCATTCAATTAATTTATTCTGAGATACAGCGGCCTAAGGTGCAGTCTGGACCCCGGTAGCCGTTCCACGTACTTTATGTGACAGGCGGGCGGCTTTCTGAGTAGCCGCTCGCGTATAGTCGCGATGTACGATCGAATGAAGCTCGTATAACTGTCGGCGGGGGCCCCCCTCGCCGCCCAATGAGCCCCGGGCGATACGCAATTACATTAAGAGAGATAGAGGTGTCGAGATCATTCGAGGTGAGATTATTCCTGGAATTTTTTGTTTGGAGTGAAGATGACGATTGTAAAAATGAAATAAATGACCCCCCCTTTTCTGTCCCCTATAATAAAAAGCACAAATTTACTTGAAATGGTTATTTATGATGAATATGTAGGTTAAAAAATATATAAATTATTTCTTGAACGCAACTTAAATAAAATATTTACTTTGAAATATTTATTAATAGGGTACTGTGCCCAATATTTAAATAAAAATTAAAATAAATAATTAGCCAATTTCGACTAAAATAATAACTGGAAAATATATTTATTTAATTTTCAAGGCGTTTTATCCAAGTCCTTTCTAAATTTAATTAAATTTAATTTGATAAGGACTGTAAGATAACAAATATTTGTCCCCAACACCCCATGTAATTACTTATTTCCCTTGTTTAATTAGTAAATGGGTCAACAAGTGATAAAACGGTCTCTTTCTGTATCCTTTTCCCCATACCTCTTTATTTATTTAATTTTATTTATAAATTAAATTTTAAATATTCTAATCAAACTTTTTATGCGTACATTTCCTTCTACGCGAGCCCCCCTTTCATACATTCCACCATCCCATACTAACTCCACATAGCACATACTCATTAAATCGTAAAATACTAAAATACGAGAGACGGCTCGCGACTTTTATTCTCGAACGATCCAACGACTCCCCCGGTGCATTAGTGCGAGGGGGCAACTGCAATTGGCCCCGGGGCACTAAATCATATTTACGATTTGCCCCCTTTTACGGTTGCCAGCCGATAGATTTTATTAACCGGTGCGCTGGAATGACCGTGCGAAACTGTTGGCTCCCGTGGCCGCGGATGTGACCCCTGTGCCCCCCCCCCCACTCTCTTCTCACTTTTTTCGGATGTGTTAAATATAGGGATTAGCAGTCGAAAACTAACGAGGTTGTAAAATCGCGGATCCATTGCGTGTTTCTTTAGCGTAAACTCGCCAAGAGAGGAGGATGAAATATAGACGTCAAATTTTATTTCGAAAGGGAACAAAAAGGGGGGACGGGGGACGTACGAATATGGGCAATGCTCAAAGAATAATGACGTAAATCGGTAATTGGTTGTTGTAAATCATGCGAACATAAATCACTTGAAATATGTTTTTTTAGTTATAATAGAATTAGGTTAAAAATAAGTAAGGAAAGGGGTACAAAAGTGGGCATACTTTTTATTAGATGGCTGATAATCGTTATTATATATTATATATAAATAGTTATTTAATTTATTTGAATTAGAGGGGGTGCCCCAAAAATAAAATCTAAATAAAAAATCAATAATTTACTTAATAAAAATTTGAAAATAGGGATATCTAGGGCAGTTGCTTTAATTTTACTTTTATGTTTTTATTGAAGTATCAATACATCTCCCAAGCAATTAAGTTAAATTAAAAAAAATACATTTTGGACTAGAATTAAATAGAGTTTATGTGAATTTCAATGCAATTTAATGAAAATACTAAGCCATTTTATTAAATACGGAGTGTATCACGAGCAGGTACCCCCTCAATTATTTTTTTCAGGGATAATTTGATTTTACCTAAATTAAACGAAATATTTAAATTATTAATGAATATTCCAAGTTTTTTTTATTATTATATAGAACATATCGCAAGCGGGTACCCCTTTATTTAAAAAAAATATATATTTTCTTCTGCATAACTTGAATAGTCGCGAATTTAACAAAAATACTTTACTTTGAGCTCGATTGGAATAAATTACAAATTTAATGGGATGTTTTAAGAAAAGTCGAAGAAGGGGTGCAACAGGGGGCACACCTTATATTAAGTATTATTAAAATTAACGGCAAGCAGAGATTGATTGAAATTATTATTATGTGTTATAAGTACAGTTTTTCACGAATTTAATTTATTTGAATAGTGGGGTGCCCTAAATAAAATAAATCAATTGTTTTTTAATATTCATAATAAGGGAGCACACCTTTTATTAAGTTTTATTAAAATTTACGGCTGACAGAGATTGATTCAAATTATTATTATGTGTTATAAGTATAATTTTTCGTAAATTTAATTTATTTGAAAAGTGGTGTGGCCTAAATAAAATATATCAATTGTTTTTTAATATTTATAATGAATAAAAATAATAAAATTTGGAAATTACGAAATTAGAATATCCTAGAGGAGTTCCTTTAATTTTTTATTTAATTTTTATGATTATATTTAATATAATATCAATACGACCCCCTGAATTTAACAATATTTCTTTTAAAAAATGTATTTTACACCAGATTAAAAAAAAATTTAAGTGAAATATATATTATCAGGAAAGTAACAAAATGTCCTCAAAGTTAAACCGGGAAAATATCCCAGCCCCACGCTCTAGCCCCCCGTAGCGATAAACATGACAGATGGCACTATTAAATTCGCCTCGAAACGCGTCTAAAATTCACCATAATTTCCACTTTATTATAACCGCGTTAGAAATCGCCAGACCAGACGATAATAACGCCTTTAAAAGCGGTTGGGGGGGCGAGTGGGGGGCCGTGAGCGGCGGCGCGATCGCCGAGGCGTTGCGAAGGGTTAAATCGGGCGATTTTAAGAGAATCTTTTGACGCCTGAACGTGGGCTTCCGGGCCATTTGTAGTAGAGACACCTAGGGCGTCGCGAATTTATAACCCTCTGCAGTCTGTTAGTGAAGATTGTAAACAGTCGGATTTTGATATACAGGATGTTTTCTATAACATCCGACAAATTGTATAGGCGTCCCAGTACTAGAAGAAAAACTCGCTTTGCAAATGTAGGAATCCCCACAATAAAAAAAATGAACTCACCCCTCGTACACACACTAAGCTACACTCGTTTCTATAATAGATAATCCTAGGGAGAGAAGGGGGGATTTCGACAAATTGTTATTCCGCTAAATCCGGGATTTACTAACCCACAGTCGTCTGATCCTCGACTTCCTGACAAGTGATACGTCTTTGGTAGCAACCCCCTAGACGAACACGTATTGGACAACGTCAGTGGTATGTCGCGGGCGCCCCCGGGCCGGGGTGTGGGCCTCGATTAGTGAGATCCGATATTGCGGATAAATGAACGGATTTAGCGGTAATCGCGTTTCCGGTTGGGAGTGATTGATTTTTTCGGCGTTGAAGATTAAATGAATACGTGGATGAGGATGTTTTTGGGGATTGGGGGACGAAGGGGATCCCAGTCGTGGCCTTAAGCAAGATTTTGGAGGGTTATTTCGGAATTATTTTGCGGGATTTGTGTTTGAAAGAAAATTTAACGGTTTGCTTTTATTTTTAATATTTTTTTTGGGGGACATGGAAAAGGTATAGAAAATAAATTTAAAAAATACTAAAATTTTATTTCAAAAATATAAAAAACGCGTTTCCGGTTGAAAGTAACAGATTTTTTCGGCGTTGAACATTAAATAAATACATAAATAAGGATGTTTTTGGAATTTGGGGGCGAAGGGGGCCCTAGTCGTGGCCCCAAGCAAGATTGTGGAGGGTTATTTCGAAATTATTTTGCGGGATTTGTGTTCGAAAGAAAGTTTAACGGTTTGCTTTTATTTTTTAATTTTTTTGGGGGGCACATGGAAAAGGTATAGAAAATAAATTTAAAAAATACTAAAATTTTATTTAAAAAATATAAAAAACGCGTTTCCGGTTGAGAGTAACAGATTTTTTCGGCGTTGAAGATTAAACGCATACGTAGATAAGGATGTTTTTGGGATTTGGGGGCGAAGGGGTTCCCAGTCGTGATCTCAAGCAAGATTGTGGAGGGTTATTTCGGAATTATTTTGCGGGATTTGTGTTCGAAAGAAAGTTTAACGGTTTGCTTTTATTTTTAAATTTTTTTTTTGGACACATGGAAAAGGTATAGAAAATAAATTTAAAAAATATTAAAATGTTATTAAAAAAATATTAAAACGCGTTTCCGGTTGTGAGTAACAGATTTTTTCGGCGTTGAAGATTAAATAATAGGATGTTTTTGGAATTTGGGGGCGAAGGGGGTCCGAGTCGTGGCCCTAAGCAAGATTGTGGAGGGTTATTTCAGAATTATTTTGCGGGATTTGTTTTTGAAAGACAATTTAACGGTTTACCTTTATTTAAAAATTTTTTTTTGGGGGGGCATGGAAAAGGTATAGAAAATAAATTAAAAAAAAATATTAAAACTTTAATTTAAAAAAATATAAAAAATATTTTTTTTATATAGTACTCCCTATTTTGTTATTTTTAACATAAACTAATTAATAATTAATTAATCACACTTACCATACTGTACATAAATAACTTAGAAAATTATTTTTTTAACCACACTATACCTTTTAGGAATGGAATAGGAAATAAAACAATTCTATTTTCTATATCAATATTATTATTATTATAATTCATAAAATTATTTTCACATGTACACACAAACATATACAGGGTGTATTTTTTTTAAATTCAATATCATCAATTTTCCCAATACTCTCTCTTTACATTCCAATTTCAATCCACAGTTTGTCTTTTTAAATTACAAATTACAAGTCAGTGTATCATCTCAAATGTTGTTTTTTTTTGTTAAAATATTCATATTCTAAACAGCACCAGTCTTACGATTACTTTTAATTTATTTACTTATTAATATCCTATGGCAAGCATCTTTTTTTATTTTTTACTTAATTTTTGGTTTTTCCTATTAAAGGGAAAAACCATTTTAAAAGGGGGCTGCTTAGAATTTGAATTTACATAATAATTTTTAGTAAAAGTGAAAACCATTTGCAGCAGATATAACAATTACGACTTTATATTGCTTTATTTATTTTTTGTATCATCTGTTTTTTTCCTATTTGGTCTATTGTTTTTAAAAAAAATTATATATTTTTTGTCCGTTATTATCGGTATTTTTTTTTGTAGGATTTCTGTAGGATTGACATATTTTAATCTGTTGTGTTAGATATGTTAATGCGCGTGTCCATTTCATATTAGAAAGTATACAATATACAGGGTGTTTGTTATATATACAGATATTTTTTTTCTTTCAAAGAAAATATATTTCTTATTCTTTTTAAATAAATTTAAAATCATATGATTTTCACATACACAAAATCGCTATTCTCATCTGTAAAATAAAATAATTATTAATCTGAACGTGACAGCGCTCTCAACTGTCATTTCCATTTAATAGTTGATGGATCATTTTTAGATTTAAATACATAGCTTTGACACAATTTGCACGATTCCCCCAATTCCATATTAAAAACAGAACGTTCCATTCTTAATAAATAAAATGATTTATTAATATCTTTTAAAATTCCTTTAAAAATTTTATAGGGATCATCCTGTATAATATATCACATAAATAAGAGTCGTTTGCTGTTTCACTGTTGAAATAGGGAATTTTGAATTTAAAATTAAATAAAAGCATAATGTTGGCGTTGACAAACGGTCATTTGTTTTTTTGATTTATAAAATAAGATTATATATAAACAAACATAACTGGAAAATGGGTACAACAAGAATTTAAATTGATAAGAATATTCAGTATTTTATTTATTTATTTATTTTTTATTCAGTACAACCTGTCAAATGTCACCTGTCACTTATCAGTTGTTTTTCCGATTGCAAAGATGCTATTACATTTAAATTCTTAGTGTTTCTACATAGAAGTATGAGAAGGAATTATTTCTTTTTAATAAATATAAAATAAAAATTTCCTATAAAAATCACCCTGTATAAATTGTACTTGGACAAATGCACTCGTAACAATAAATTCTATTTTTAGTCTTGAGATTATTCGAATTAAAAAATATTTTTCAATCATCTTTATCTTCCTTCTGGTGTACCACTGGTGTGTTTGCAATAATAAAATTTTACGTTTATGATTAAAGCCCTTATTTTATTTTTTATTTCGTTTATTTATAATATTATTCGTACTCGTATCCCTACTCAAATATCAAAGCAAAATACTTAAAAATGTTCTTCGGTTGATTATTAGTCCGGTGGAGTTTTCGATTTCGATTTTTTATCTTTTTTTTAATATTTAAAGTGATTTATTTCTTATGTTTTTTTCCAGATTTACTGTTGGTAGTACTTCTAACGAAAACCCCCCTGGGCCGTGATGATTTTTTTCCTGCTATTCCTTTGACGATAATAGTAAGTATGCATATATATTTTCATTTCGTTATTAACTGCATTTTTTCTTATTTAATAAATATGTACACATTTACAAGAAAATGTTCAATGTCTCTTAACGTTGTTATTTTTGCAATAAAAATTGCTGCGTTTTTTTTTTATCTATTTACAAAAGGTATAATAATATATTTAGGGGGCCTATCATGTTTTCATGTTTGTATATATAAATGAATAACCCTGGTATCATATTCTAGATAATACAGATGGCTATTTATTTTGCACTTGATGATTTTACATCAGATTTATTTTCAATATATATAATATATACAGTCGTATTTAATAATAACTATACGGGGAATCAATCAATTCATTATTACATAATTACAGTAGAATTGAAAAATAGAAATACATAATACACAAAAAATTCTTTAGTTGATACAGATATTGTTGTGTTGTATTATCCCTTTAAAATGACGTGTCTGAATTTAGAAATTATTTTAAAAAATCGGCAGTTCCTTCCAAAATAATTTGGGAAAATAAAATAAATTTTGAAAAATTATTTTAAAATATACATAGCGTACCACCTCACCCAACCACGTAGGTACCCCCAGAAATATTTGAAAAATATTTCAGTTAAAGTGCAATTTAAGAAAAATACCAAGTTATTTTTAATATATACAGGGCGTATCGCATGCCCCCCCCTCCCAAGAATATTTTTTTAAATAAATTTTCTTCGGTAATGATTAGATGAGAAATTAAATATTCTAATTTTTAAGCGACCGAAATAAAATACGTTAGAGTATATCGGAAGGGGGGTAACGCGTCCTAAAATATTTTTTATTTAGCATTTGAGTTGACTTGAATTTAAAAGAAAATATTGTAGTGTATGGCTATTGAATGAAAATATCATTTTTTTAGTTAATATATATTTATAGATCCTATCAGAATAATATTTTCTTCTGGATAACTTCAATTGCGCTGAATTTAAGAAAAATACAAAATTAAAATCAATTTGTTAAGGAAACATGTTATTTCTCCTTCTTACGGAACAGCCTGTATATATAAATTTCACAAAGCATATTTTTCATTCTTTTCTTTTTCTATAATTTCCCCCCTATATTAGCAGAGATACGAAACAATTGTACCGGAACTTCGTACCCCCCCCCTCGATTTTTCTTTTAAATAATTTCTAAATTTTGAACTGTCAATAATATTAAAAAAAAAGTATATGGGTATAACATCACGAATTTTCTAACTAGTTTTTAATAACTAAATTAGAGCACCAAGTTATTTGAATATAATTAATAAAAAAATGAAATAAAGAAATAAAAAAACAAAAAAATAAATTACAGAAAATTGATTTTCAAAACTCGGATCTATGCTCTTACAATTTCTCGTCTATAAACTACCGAAAAACAGTTCCCTATCGATATTTTTTTAAAATCTCATTTATATTATTATAATACAGTATTTTTTGTACTTTTTTTATTATTAATATAACAAGCCATAAATATGTAATAATAATATATGTTTTTTTAATGATTGAGAAAAGCACTTTAGTTATATTTATAAATTTTTTTTATTTTTTTTTCAAGCCTCTAAATTCAATTTTATCTTTCGTTTCTTCCTATAGTGTTTGCGGTAATATTTTAGAATAATTTATATGATCCTAAACTCATCGTGAGAGAGCGTTTGATTTATCTGTTATTTATAGGATTTTACCGTACTTCAATTTGCTTAGCAAAAATAAAATAAGAAAATAAATGTTGAGTTTTAATATTTATAGGCAGCGTTTTAAAATCAAATCCTTCCGGTTCTTCTTTTATTCGTAATTTATATTTTTTTGTTTTTTCTTATTTTTAAATTTATCAGTATTATTATTAATTATTCTTTTGTATTGCCACTAATTTTTTTGCAAGTATTTCGCATAGGAAAATCAAGACATCATGTTGGTGGACGTCTATTAACCAGTTCTTAACCACAATTCCAAAATTACTGTTAGAAAAGTACTACATTTATTTTTTCAGCTAGGAAATTGGTTAATGGACATCTTTATAAATAAGGATGAAGTGAAGAAATTAGACATTTTAATTATTAGATATTGTATAATATGCAGTATATATCACTCAATAAATTTTTGTTTTTCCTGTGGAACAGAATAAAAATATGTGATTTCCGTTAACAATTTTACAATTTTTGTTTTAAATATACTCTTGGAAGCTCTGGCCCAAATGTAATGTATTTAGGTTGTTTTATGATCGCAATTTTAATTATTTGTAATATTTAGGTATAAATTATGCCACCCAGAGATTTTTTTTTTCAATTTTCACGTTATAACAGTTTTTGAGCATTCAAAAATACAAGAATTTTGATTTCCCATTGAAGGTGCTCTTTCCAGCCAGACGCCAAAGGTAAGGTAGTAAATATCACCTAGGTTTGGAGCCATGTCTCATGTTGGATTAATATGATTATCTACTTTAAAAATATACTTTTATATCTTGGATATATTTATGCGTTGCCTAGAATCAATTAGGTTTTGAAGTTTACAGAAATAGGTTAGGAACTTAGGAAATTGAATCTGCTTTGTTCAACAAATTACATTTCTTATTTCCTTGGCACGAAATATGATGAATTTAATGTGATTAAAAAATATTTTTAACCTAATTTAGGTTTTAGGTAGCTGGAAGATCTAAGTATCTGAAAGCAAGCATATATAGGGCGGCCCCCCTATATTTTTGAATATATCCAAACCTAAATCTTTGATTTCAAATACCCACCTAACGCAATCTAGGCATAAATAATCACTATAAATTTCTTTTAGTATAAATAAGCTATGAGTTCAATGTGATAGAAAAAATATTTCAACCTAATTTAGGTTTTATGCAGCGTTAGATAAATTTTTAGGCATACAGGTATTATAAAAGCATATAAGGCCACCTAGGTTTTAATTTTCTAATATCTAGATCTCGGAAATCAAATATTCATCTAAGGCAACCTAGGCATAAATAATAAATATATAAATTTCTTTCAGTTCAATAATTTGGATTCAATATGATCAAAAAATACTTTTACAGTATTAAAAAATTTAAATATCAATTTAGGTTAATTTAGGTTTTAGGTAGCATCAAATTCATTTAGGTTTTAGATAGGTGGAAGATCTCAGCATCTGTATGTGGTATCATGAAAGCAAGGATATGTGGAGGGCTCCCTACATTTTTGAATATATCCCAACCCAAATCTGTAATCTCAAATACCCATCTAGCGCAACCTAGGCATAAATAATCATTAAATTTTTTTTTAGTAAAGTAGGCTAAGTAAAAAATACTTCTAGGATATTGAAAAAAAAATATTTCAACCTAATTTAGGTTTTATGCAGCGTTTGATACATTTTTATGTTTACAGGTATTAGTATATAAGCCCACCTAGATTTTAATTTTCTAATATCCTAGATCTCTGAAATCAAATATTCGTCTAAGGGCAACCTAGGCACAAATAATAAATATAAATTTCTTTCAGTTTAGTAAGTTGGATTCAATATGATCAAAAAATACTTTTACAATATTAAAAATTTAAATATTAATTTAGGTTAATTTAGGTTTTAGGTAGCATCAAATGAATTTAGGTTTTAGATAGCTGGAAGATCTCAGCATCTGTATGTGGTATCATGAAAGCAAGGATATGTGGGGGGCCCCTACATTTTTTAATATATCCAATCCTAAATCTGTAATCTCAAATACCCATCTAGCGCAACCTAGGCATAAATAATCATTAAAAATTTCTTTTAGTAAAGTAGGCTAAGTAGAAAAATACTTGTAGGATATTGAAAAAAGAAAAAATTTCAACCTAATTTAGGTTTTATGCAGCGTTTGATACATTTTTATGTTTACAGGTATTAGTATATAAGCCCACCTAGATTTTAATTTTCTAATATCTAGATCCCTGAAATCAAATATTCATCTAAGGCAACCTTAGGTATAAATAATAAATATAAATTTCAGTTTAGTAAGTTTGATTCGATTTGATCAAAAGATACTTTTACAATATTAAAAAATTTAAATATTAATTTAGGCTAATTTAGGTTTTAGGTCAAATTAAAAACAAAATAGCGTCCTAAACATGTGTTTATTTACTATAAACGCATTACATAGAAGATATCTAGGCGAATTTAGATTTTAATTTTTGCATCACTTCAAACCTAGTTCTCTGATTTGAAATATTCATTTAAAATAAAGCAACCTAGGTATAATTATTTAGGTATACATTATATCATACTATAATTATACCTAGGTATAATTATTTCTAGGTCTAATTATAGTATAATAAGTTGAGTTGAATGTAACCTAAAATACTTTTGCAATTTCAAAAAAAATATTTTAACCTAGTTTAGGTTTTAGGTAGCATCAAATCCATTTCTAGCTATGCAAAACAGCGCAGAACATGTAAGTTGTAGTAATGTAGAGGCATGTAAATAAGTAGAAGCACATGGACTCGCCTAGGATTTTCTCGTTGAATTTCTCCAAACCTGATTTGAAACAACCGATCTAAGGTTCTTTTTTAATATAGATATTTTACTTATTGCACTTGCTTACTTAAATTTTATTAAATTAGTTTGGAGCCAAAACTTCCATATCTCTACAAAGGCAAAAATTAAACGAAAAGAGCTACTATAGCCGGTTATCATTTTATGTATACCAAAAAAATATATATGGCCGTTTCCGTCACTAATTCACTTGTCTTTTGTTTTGTTTAAGCACTCTTACACTCATTTCTCAATGTCATCGTTCTGTTTAACGTCCAAGCCGTTCACCATTTTCTCTATGCTTTTCAGATCACTGGGTGACGAAGCGGTCTCAGGTTTGGGACTCTCCGTACTAGGCCGAATGGGGGGCGATAGAGAACTACCCCTCGCCTTACCCGAAGGCGAGTTGCTCAAACTTCTCGTGTGCGAACTGGGGGTCACAGTTTCGAAGGCGCTGCCCAAAGGTGAGGAACTGACCGCATTCGATGTGGGTAAAGTATAGGGTGTGAATCTGTGACCGCCTTTCAGGTGGTTGTGTAAAGGAGACGTGGGAGATAGATGGTGACCGTGCGGATTCGGGTGCGCCAAATTGGAGTAGTGAGAGAATAGCGCCGGATGCTGGGCGGCTAGCGCTAATTGAGCGTTGAAGAGTAGGCTGTGGTTCATACCTGGATTGTGTGCGCCGGTAAAAAGGCTGAGAGGCGGTCCGAAATGGGGACCACCCGCTCCCGGATATATTCCCGGTGGATATAGGTAGGGTAATAAGTGCGGGGGAGGATGTATGGGAGGTCCGACGCTTATATTAGGGGATGGGTATTCGCCCGAGGGATTGGAAGGGCCCGGGTTGTCCTTCGGCGACGAGGGCCTAGCTTTGAAGGCCGTGGACCCGGGCGATTCTGAACAACTCGATTCCGAACCAGAATCCTCGTGTAGGCGTTTCCGTAACGGGTCGTCGTCTTGTCCTGAAATCAGAAAAAGGAAAACGTTAAAGAAACTCGTCGACTGATACATGCTTAACATAGTATTGGGGCTTGAGAAGCACAGTTGTACTTTTGTGGGTTTCAAACAGTTTTTTGACCGATTCCGACCGGGCATTGCGATGAAAACAGTAGCAGCCCCGGAAAAGTTTATCGCGTACAACGTGCGAACGATGAATGCGGTTTGTTTTATTTACGTTAAAAAAACGCATCAATTGGTATACCGTGAGAGAAATCGTTCTGTCATACGAAGTCAGCATTTCGAAGCGTCGCGATATATGGCCAATAACTGTAGAAAAGGACGAAGAAGAAAAAGAAGGAGAGGAACAAGAGGAAGGGGAAGAAGACAAAAAAGAGGAAGAGCAAGAGAATAGGAAGAAAAGGAGAAGAAGAAGAAGAAGAAGAGGAAAAGAGGAAGAAGAGGAGAAGGGGAAGCAGGGTAGAAGACGAAGAAGAGGAGAAGAGCGAGAAGGGGAAGAAGGGAAGAGGAGGAGGTGGAGGAAGAGGGGGAGGTGGAGGAAGGGGAAAAGCAAGAGAAAGAGCAAAAGGAAGTGCGAGAGCAAAAAGAGGAGACGAAGAAGAAGAGAAGAGCGCGAAGAGGAAGGAAGATAAGAGGAAGAAGAGATGGAGGAAGAGGAGGAGGTGGAGGAGGATTGATAGATTGATCAGGATCAATCTATCAATCTTCCTCCACCTCCTCCTCTTCCTCCGGCTACTATTCCTATAGTATCCAGAGGAAGAGGAGGAGGAGGGGGAAGCGGAGAGGAACAGGTGGGAAGGAGAAGAGGAGATGGATAGACGGAGAGACGGGGAGAAGAGAAGAAGAAAATCAACGATAATGCAATGATAATCCAATAAGAATCGAAAAGAATTAAGAAGAGAAAATAATCTATTCCACTTAGAATCCAATTAAATTGGAATTGGAGAAGAAGGAATAAACAGTGAAAAATTCAATTAGAATCCAATGAGATCACCATAGAAATACTAAGGAACGCAAATAATCCAATTAGAATCCAATAAGAATCGGAAAGGCGAAGCAAGAGAACCAAAAAGATCCAATTGGAATCCAACTGGAATTGGAAAATAATCTTATTGGGATCCAACAAGATTCCAATTTGAATCACAACCGGAAAAATAAGATTCAACACCGATCTAATTGGAATCTCGAAACAATCAGAATCCTGCTAGAGTCCAATTGGATTCTAGTCGGATTATTTCCCGCTTATTTCGATCCTAATGGGATTCCCGTTGGATTAGTATTGCTTCTTATTTTCGCTTGCGATTCTTGTTGGATTCCAATAGGACTATTTTCCGCTGCATGTTCTCCTATTTCACAATTCCAATTGCATCATTTCCACGTCTTGTTCCTGCTTTTCGATTCTTATTGGATTTCCGTTTCTTATTCCTTCTATATTAATCTCATGGATCGATTCGATTTTTCACTGGTTATACCTTCTTTTCTTATTCCAATAGGGTTCTAATTGGATTCCAAGTGGATTAATTTCCCGTTTGTTATTCCTTAGTTTCGATTGTAATTGGACTATTTTCTGCTTCTTGTTAATTCCTTTTCGATTCCTATTGGACTATCATTGAAATATTATTAATTTTCTTCTTCTTCTCTCCCCGCCTATCCGTCTCCTCTTCTCCTCCCCACCGCTTCTTCTCCTCTTCCTCTTCTCCCTTTTCTCTTTCTTCCTCTCGATATTATTCCTATTTCTCTATTATTCCTCCTCCTCCATCTCTACATCCACCTCGACCTCTTCCTCCACATCCTCCTTTTCCTCCATCTCCTCTTCCTTCTTTTCCTCCTCTTCTCTTCTTCCTCTTCTCGCTCTTCTCTTCTTCTTCGTCTCCTCTTCATCCTCTTCTCCCTCAGGATATTATTCCTCTTGCACTTCCTTTTGCTCTTTCTCTTGCTTTACCTTTTTCTCCACCTCCTCCTCTTCCTCAACCTCCTACACCTCCTCCACCTCCTCATCCTCTTCCTGCTCTTCCTCCTTTTCTCTTCTTTCCCTTCTCGCTCTTCTCCTATTTCTTCGTTTTCTACTCTCCTTCCTCTTCTCCCCTTCCCTTGCTCTTCCTCTTTTTCATCTTCTTCCCCTTTCCCTTCTTCCTCTTCCTCTTCTTCCTCTCCTTGTTTTTCTTCTTCGTTTTCTACAGTTATTGGGTTTTATGCCATATATCGCGACGCTTCAAAATACTGACTCCGTATGACATAGAACGATTTCTCCACGGAAATACCAATTGATCCGTTTTTTAACGTGAATAAATCAAACCGCATTCATCGTTCGCATATTGTACGCGATAAATTTTTCCGGGGCTGCTACTGTTGATCGCGAAACCCGCTCGGAATCGGTCAAAAAACTGTTTGTTTCGCCACAATCTACTTTCGCGGAATATCCCGGAAAGGCGGAATCGGTGCCCGCAAATGTTAAATATTAACTCACCCGAATGCATCATAGACGATGCTATAGGCGTCGGCGGATGCAGGGACGGTCTGGGACTGTCAGCGGTTCCGACCACGTCCAGTTCCGAGTCGTCAGTTTTCGATACTGTACTGCTGTCGGCCGACATCCGTGCCGGGAGTGGATGTGTCGTCTTATCGTCCGTATGTCTCGCCGCCAACATCGCTTGCCTGTAACAACCGGAGAAAATTATTGTTACTCGGAGAAAATATTTTAAAATGGAAAATAATAAAAGAACGTTTTATTAAGCATACTTCTGTTTCTAATAAATAATAATATAGGTACCTTATGTTGGAGTAGGGGACCCGTGAGGCACTTTGGAAACTGAGAACAGAAATTACATAAAGTTTTTTTTGCTCAATTAAATAAATTAAGCGAATGAGATATGTTAAAAAGCAGTATTTACAATACAAGTCCCCTACTGCCCTATTTATTGATTATTTAAGTATGTGAAGGTGGATTAAACATATTAATTTTTTTAAATTGCAGATAACCCAGGATGAGAGTCATGGGAAACTGTTTTTCCACACGAGAAGTCAAAGACGAGTATCATATCATATATGGGCTGCTAAATCGTACCATTTAAATGAAATTTATTTATTATTTATTAAATAATTGAATATAATCTTTGTTTTTGTAACTAAATTATGCAATTTATCCAAGAATAATGTTTTCATTTAACATTGTTTTAAGTGAATTAACACTACTACGTCACATGGAAAGATTTCCGATACAAAAAAGGGACGAAATTTCAATTAGCAACACTCAATTTAGTTCTTCCTGTCTAAAAAAAAATTAAAAAGAAATATGCAAATGGATAACTGCCCATTGCTTCAATAAATTTTTTACAATTTTTCAAAGACTACAATATTTGCCCCTAAAAAAACCGCCCAGAATAAATAGATTTAATCAAAAAGGGACCCCTTCCCCTCTTCTCCCCTCCTCGCACCCTCTTCTCCCCCAGAAAATTTATTTTCTATTCCACCCCACCTTTATTTTTAAAACACTGACCTTCTTATTTAAATGTCATCACCCTAATTTCCGCGATGTGTCACAGTGTTAACGAAACAATATCTGTCGCCCGGACCGCATCCCGCTGTTAGTTGTCGAAGGGACCCTCTTTAGCGGGCGATACCCCTCAACCGGCCCCCGCCCCTTTTTCGCCAAACTAGGACCAAGCAGGGAGACCCTTTAATTTTAATTTACAAGCGAGAGCATGTCTTTAAATTGGATAGACTATTATCCTCGCGGTATAATTTTTTTCCTTTCTTTCTAAACTGCCACCCCACGTGACCGCGTCGCCTCTATTAACCCCTAAAACAACCGCCCCCCTAAGGCTACGGATACAAACGGGGGCGTCGTAGAATATAAAAATGCAAAGCCACAAATTGATTTTCCCTTAGACAAATGACATTGGAAAGTTGCGATGAATAAAGCGAGCCGCTGTATTTGCGGTGAAGGTTCAAGTAAATCTTGTTTAGGGGCACAGTTTAAGAGTGAAATGGTTATGCTAACAAAGGGCAACGAAGAAAAACAATCAAAAGGAGGTTTGGAGAAACTAAATACCGTTTTGTATTTCGAAGTTTTAGAATTACTAATATTTTGGCTGAACGCATCTGAATAGAAAAATGACAGATTGTAAAGAGCACTTTGGAAAAATTTAAATAACTAGCAACAAAATTCATACATGCACTCCATTATTTAACTTAATATCAAGTAAATTTAATTTCACGAACTTCCTTAAAAACGATTTATGGCTGAACGCTCCTAAAGCTGTCAAAAAAAAAATTGATTTTAGATAAAATTGCGCCAAATATTATAAGTAATTGTTAAATTAATGTAATGGGAGATACAAACACGTTTCATCAATGGTGTTTACATTTTTACATGTAACGATAATCAATGCTATCAGCCTTACCTGGCTGAACGTATCTGAAGCGACAGAAGGTCCCGTTGTCACTCAAAATATCTTTATTAGCAAATGGATGCTTCTAAAACAATCAGATAAGCAAGATCTTATAATTTTAACTTTAGGAATCGCTAAGTATGACTGAACGAGTTAAATTTTTATTTAATTTATATCTTTAAACCATAATTGTTATGAAAGGGATGAAAATTTAAATTCACGCTAAAAAATTAACTCATATTTGCATAGCAATTTTTGGCTGAACGCTTTTTAAATATAAGAAATGATAGAATTAAAAGAAAATTGGAATTCAAAGTTTTAGAATTACTAAAATGTATATATTTTGGCTGAACGCATCTGAATAGAGAAATGACACATTGAAAAAATTAAAAACAAAAATCATACATGCACTCTATTATTTTAATTAATATCAAGTAATTTTAATTTCACGAACTTCCTTAAAAAACGATTTATGGCTGAACGCACCTAAAACTGTCAAGAAAAAAGATTTTAGCTAAAATTGTGCCAAATGCACTTATAATATTTTAAGTAATTGTTAAGTTAATGTAATGGGAGATACAAACACGTTTGCACAAATGGTGTTTACATTTTTACATGTAGCGATAGTCAATGCTATCACCCTTACCTGGCTGAACGCATCTGAAGCGAAAGAAGATCCCACTGTCACCCAAAATATCTTTATTAGCAAATAGATGCTTCTAAAAGCAATCGGGCAAGTAAGATCTTATAATTTTAAGTTTAGGAATCGCTAAGTATGACTGAACGCGTTCAATTTTGATTTAATTTATATCTTTAAACCATAATTGTTATGAAAGGGATGAAAATTTAAATTCACGCTAAAAAATTAACTCATA
>JARFOC010001350.1:29641-56633 GCA_031763485.1 Osmoderma eremita
GGCCTGTAGTTTTCAAACTCAGACTTGTTACCCTTCTTATATATTGGCTTTACCAGCGAAACTCTCAGTTGGTCCGGGGAAAAACTCCGGTCTTAAATGAGAGATTGATAAGATGCGCTAACGGGACAGCTAGACCCCCAGAGCAGTGCTTTAAATCCTTTGTTGGTATATAATCCGATCCTATCGCTGTCGTGTCATTGAGACTATTTATTGCGCTTATAACCTCTCTAACATCCGTAGGGAATATATGGACATAATAAACATACTGTATTGTATCACTCCTCAGCTCACAATAGATTCGGGATACGTGCTTTTCATCCCAATAATTAATTGGTATTTTGCATATGGTATCAAAAAAAACCTGCTTAAAGATACTTAAGGGATTTCCTTAAGTACCCACGACTTTTTCCGCATAAATTAAAAGAAAAATCCTTACGTAGTACCCCCTCAATTTCCCATCCCATCTGTTCTGCGTTAACCTAACCACCAGGTCAATACTTGACGCCGTTACCACACTAAAGAAAGTTATGAACTTTGGAGCTGCGTAATTGGCATACTCCTTTCGATGGATACGAGTGGCTACTTGCAAACCCTCGCCTCACCCCGTTCCATTCCACCTCGCACGCTCCAACGGAAAATTTCCCGATTAATATGCGAAAATACTCCGACCCGGATAGGCAAACATAACCTCGGCGCGACTCAGGGTTCTCCGCTAATATTTCCGTTTGAGATCGTCCGACGATTCGACAATGTGCTGTGCCTCAAAAGGGCCTCCTCGATCGACGAGAGGAGCGCCACTTCGATGGTTGGCGAAAGCACAAAGGTAAAGCGGTGAAGTGGAGCCGTTTTCTAGGCGAATCGGTGGTGGGTGTTTTGGGGAGAAAGGGCCGCCGGTAATTTGCGTTGGAATTTTCGTCACCTATTGCTAGGATAAATTGCTCTTTTCCGTTGAGATTTGTGGAGCGTAGGGATTTTTCTGAATCGATTTCGAGGTTAGGTGTCCCAGATGTGTTACCAGAGCGTACGTGTTGTCATTGCAACGTCTACATACTATTGACTTTCAAATATTTCTTGATGTCCTTTTTGAATTGCCGCTTTCTGATCGGCTGTTTCCCATTTAGTGATTTTTTTTGAAAAAACATAACTGATTAATTTCGCTAATTTGATTTAAAAAATTTACTTTCCTTTCAAATATTGCAATGACTATTATATTCCCTTTTTGCTTATTTTTTATCCAACTCTAACGTTACTTTTCCTTCAATTTCCTTGCATTTAACCAAATTGAACATCTGTCATCGCACATAATAAATTGATGACTTATTGACTTTATTCCCATGTTTCATCATGGATTTAATTGGATATCAACTCAGTATATAACGAATACCACGCTTTGGATATAGTTTTATGAAGAAATGCTGTTTTTCTTCAACTAATTGCAATCTTTAGGTTTAGATACATATTACACGACATCTATAATTTATAACAGTGATCTGTGTTAATTTTCCGTACAATATCGTTTTATTAAACCTGTTATTTTTTACTCTAGTATTTTTGCTGCAATTGTTCATATGATTTAGAATAAATTTTACTTTTTATTAACATTTTTCATATTATACTGGCAGAGATAATAGGTTATTTTGAAATCCAATACAATATACGGTGCTTTTATTATTATTTCTTACAGGTAACGTTAGGCATAGGGCCCTATCACATTTGTCTCGGTAGCTTGTGTGTTTGACCGGTATCCCCTAGATGGGGTATGTCGTGCCGCAAGCAAGTGGCTGGGAGATTTCGCAATGAGCTCGTAGACGCATTAGCGATGACAGTGGGTTTAGCATTCGGAGAGACGCTGATGACGCCTGGTAGGCAGAAACTCAAGTCCGTCTTTAATGATTGTAGCCCTTTCATTGCTTTTGCCAGTATGGTGTGATTCCAGCAATAAACCATGCGCCGACAATGGCATTTTTACGGTTAGGATATTCAAATTGATGTGGCCTGTTGAGATGGGATTGATCCTTGTACTTTGGGACAAATTGTACTTTGAGATAATCGTCTATTTTGAAACACAAATCAAATAAACCCCCAAATATAGATAAAATGCAACTATAATTTCACTAGATATCACCACATGTTCAAATGGTATTCAACAGTTTAACCTATATGATTACTTGTCATAAGTTGCGTTTTTGCAAGCAGGCGTATTTTTTTATCTATATTCATCCGCTTCCAAGAAAGGTATGTACCGTCATTTATTCACTTTCCTCTGTCTAACGTGTATTTGTTTACATCTTTATAAGTTTATTTTATACATCGGAATATATATTAACCCCGTTAAATAAAAGAGAATGACGGAAAGTAATGTGGATGTGCAACGCTTGTACTTTGAGACATAAAGAAGATTGTACTTTGGGACATGCCCCCAAGTTATATATCCTATATACCTACACATGTATACTTGAAGTTCTGCACGTTTATATAATTTACTACAGATGCCATGAAGTCAACAAAATGTAAACAGGTCCAAACCAGTAGCCGCAAATATGATAGCAGCAGCTCAAGCTGTTTTACAAAATCATTTTACGGTAAGAGGAGCATGCAAACAATATAACGTAAGCAAATCTACACTCTCCAGACATTTACAAAAACACAGAGATGTAGGACATGATATCATCGTATCGTAAAGTTAGCTTTTAGCGCTGAACAAGACAAGGAGCTAGAAAGTTATTTGGCCGAAAGTTCAAGGATGTACTATGGCCTATCAACTACACAACTAAAAGAACTAGCATTCAATTATGCCAATGCAAATAACGTGAAAGTTCCAACGTCTTGGGAAAATAATAAAATAGCAGGGAAAGAGTGGCTTAGGTATTTCTTTCGGAGGCATCCTAATCTTGCCTTGAGAAAACTGCAAGCAACAAGCTTAGCTCGCTCAACAGCCTTTAATAGAGAGATTGTCGCTACATTTTTTGACAAACTGCAACAGGTAAATGGAAAGGTACCAATTTTCTTCAAAAAATATATCTTTAATCTAGATGAAACAGGGATTTCTACTGTCCACAATCGTGTTAAGGTAGTAGCAACAAAAGAGCTAACGCAAATTGGTGCCATGACGTCAACAGAGAGAGGTGGTACTATCACAATGATTGCAGGTGTTAATGCACTTGGTAATTCATTTCCTCCACTTTTCGTCTTCCCACGCGTACATTTTAAAGACCATATGTTGAAAAGTGCACCAACAGGAAGCGTTAGAAGTGCAAATGCAAGTGGTTGGTCCAATAGTACAATATTTGCAGAATATTTACACATCTTATAGTTCATACTCAAGGAAATAGAGGAAAATAGAGCTTTACTTATAATAGATAATCACAAAAATCATATTTCCATTCAGGCGTTAGATTTGGCTAAAGAATCGGGAATAATTATGCTTACATATCCTCCGAGCACGAGTCATAAGTTGCAACCACCAGATAGGTCAGTGTTTGGATGGTTTAAAAAATACTATAGTACGAATGGCTCTCATCTAATCCTGGAAAAGATTTGATGTCGCTGAGTGTGCTGGTAAGGCTTTTCCACAAAAGCGTTCACTCCCAAAAATATCCAGTCTGGTTTTGCGGTAACAGGCATATACCCTATACACAGCAATATTTTTCTAGACGATGAATTTCTTACTTCGTACGTAACAGATAGACCAATTCTTCACAATTCAGAAAGTGATTTAACAAGTGTGCATCAACATCAACTTAGCGCTTCGTCCATGCATGTTACACCCGAACAAATACGCCCATATCCCAAGGAACAAGCAAGAAAACCTCTAAATAAACGTGGTAGGAAATCTGGAAGATGCCGTATTGTTACGGATGAAACTCCCGAAAAAGATGAAATTGAATTGAAAGTCGAAATTAAAAAAAAACAAAGATAGATAGTGACGGAAAAATGAAAAAGGGGAAAGGAGAATAATTGAAAGTAGTTCAGAAGAGGAGTCAGTTGACAACTTGGAAGTAAATTCGGACGATTCAGATGTAGAATATGAAGCTGATAAATTGGAAGAATATCTAGAAGATAACACTGGGCAATAATGTATTGGTGATTACTATTTAGCACAGCTACAAACTAAGAAACTATGTAAGTACTACGTGGTGCTTGTTGTTGAAATTGGTGAAGACAGCTTAGGAGTTCAATATCTAAAGAAGATTCCAAGTGCTTTGTCTTTTCTGCATGATGATAGTATTGGGTACCTATGACTTGCCCTACAAAGATATTGTTTTGAATCTTGGTAAATCCCATATCTTTGGCGGTACAGCCAGAAAATCTAAAGAAATAAAATTTGTGATAGATTTATCAACATATAAAGTAGAATAGGTTGAAGTCCCGAAAGTACAATCACTACTGTCCCAAAGAACAACATAGTGCTTGTACTTTGAGACATCAGCAATATTTACTTTTAAAATATTTTATTTCAATATATTAAATTTATTTTACAAAAGCACTTTGGTTATTTGTTCTTAAATATTCAAGAATGATTTTTCTGTATTTACATTTTGCATACTTATATAAAATAAAGCCATAAAAAATGTATTGTCAATTTTGTCCCAAAGTACAAGGATCTCCCCTATTATTTATTTCTGAGAACACATGTTTTGAATTTGTCAAAAATATTGGACATAGTTTTCGCACATGCTATAGGCCTTCAGGATAATTGACTGAAAGGATGTATCTAATCCGTCTTAAATTATTATTCTTCTAGTACTACTTTATCATTGCCACGTTTTCGTCTTTGATGTAGATAGTCTGTTATTTAACAAACAAAAAGCAAGCGATATACATCAGTATGGATCATCGTACAAAAGGCTTAGATAATAGAAGTGGTTCTACAGGAACATTGGGTTCATTATTGTTACTAATGAAGCTGGGTGGTAATAAACCAAAAACATATCTTTGTCATTGCACTTTCAAATTTTTGTATCGAAACAAACTGAAAATTTTAACTTAGTCTCTCTTCCTAACGTACCGAATATTCGCGCTATAAAATACCCAGTTTGGAGTTGACCACCGCGCAAGAATCCGTCGTACATAAATCACTCCCTATCCGAAACCCCGTAACTAAAGCTACAATACAAAATACACACCCAAAGACAGAGTTGAACGATGCGACGTTGTTTACAGAGAGACGTGTTATTAGCGCTCCATCTAGATGGCCAGGTAACACCGTATCGTAATATAATCGGCTCGGATAATAGGCGGCCATGACAGGACACGACCCCGGGCTTTATGGAACGTAATTCTAGGGTACCGACGCGCTAGGCGCCTTTAAAGAAGACATAAGACACGAGGTGAAGACGAACGCTGACTGTTTTCGATGCATCTAGATTTTGAACAAGGGACACGCGAATCAAAGGGGTAAGAAATGGCTGTCTTTTTTTTTTGGTTGAGGATCATTCCGTTTAGGTACTGTTATCTTATTAGCCTGGACACTTGCTAGTAGGGAAAATTGAATATGGTTGCTGGGGATAAAACTATATTGTTTAATATAGTTTACTATACTACTATATATTAATGGTGTATTTGACATGATTGGTTGTCGTAAATTGCTCTTTGCTAATGATCTAGAGCTCTATAATGTTATTAACTCAATTGTTGATTGTGTCCACTTGCAAAGTGAGTTAGCACACTGCAGGCATGGTTTATTAACAACAGATTAAGCTTGAATGTGAGTAAATGTGTCTTCGACTCTAAGCTATCTTTCGATGAGGATATCTCCTCAATAACTCGCTCCCTATTAAGAACTATGGGGTTCATTATTCGTATTACAAAACCCTTCTCCGCCATCAAACCCATAATATCGCTTTGCTTCAGTTTTATTTGTTCGACATTAGAATATGCCCTTGTGATCTAGTTACCTTCTTACAAGCACCATTCATATTCATTGGGGAAGGGACAAATAAAGCTTTTCAAGTACTTATATCACACGCTATGAGGCGAATATCAACTGCAGGTTTATAATCACCTAGATTTACTTTACATTATTCAACCTGAATTCCTTAGATATACTTCCTCAGATATCGTAATAGAACTGATATTAAATTCTTATACAATCTCGTAAATAACAACTTTTTATTACCCCGAGCTACTAAGCTGCCTCAACTTCGTAATACCTCGTCCCTGTACCAGGTATTGTAACACATTTATACCCTAAAACCAACATTATGCTAAGATCTCCGGCATATAGAATGTGCAACGCCTTTAACTCCATATCAGATGGTTCCACCGATTTTAATTTCTCTCCATTGGCTACACTCTGGAATAAGTGCCTTCCATCATTACACTTTTCACAAATATATCTGCCAAATTTCAAATCTTTCTTTTGTTTATCATTAGTATATTTAGATATAAGTTAGTATTAAGTTTACACATATATGTAGTTCACTTCTGTATCTGGCAGACCATACAGGTATGAGATAAGGTCAACAAACATTAATAAGAGCAATAAACATAAATAAATAAATAAAATCCGAAATTCCTAGTGTGCCAAAGAAAAACAAAACAATAATATAAATCAACATTGTTACAAAATTAGGTATTTATAAATATAACTACACTAAGTGTAAACAAAATCATAAAATCCATTTAAATTGTAAAAAACGTTATTTTGAAGAAAAGATAAAAGTTGTTTTTTAAATCCAGAAATACTGCTTATATCTGTAATAAACGCAGGTAAGTTATTATAAATTTTAATACCCATATAAGTAGGTGATCTCTCAAAAATATATAAATCATGTACTGGAAAATATAACGCGTCGTTATTTCTGGTGTCATATAAATGAAAATTACTATTCTTCTCAAGCTATCTTTATATACTTACATCGCAATTTCAAAAATATATACAGCCGTAAGAGTAAGTATATGCAAAGAACTGAAGCAAGTACGACAGGAAGTACGTTTTGAAAGCCCCGCAATATTCCTAAGAGCTAATTTTGGTAACCCAAAAACTTTTTTACTGTGGGGAGAACCCCCCCCCCCCCCCCCCCAACAAAGAATCGCATACCGTAACCTGGAGTGAAACATGGCGTAGTAGTAGGAAATGGCAACTTCCACACAAGTAATATTCCTCAACCTATATAAGACGTAACATACCAATGATAGAGACTTACACAAGGCACTAATACCTCCCAGTATCAATTTCAACACCCAAAGACCTCGTACTCTGTATTTGCTCAATCGCCTTAGAGTTCATACGAATTAAGTCACACTCGCTTAATTGTCTATGCCAGGACTAAAACGAATAAAAACGGTTTTCTTGCTGTAGACATGAAGCTTGTTATCATTGAACCATTTAACAAAACTGTCCAAGAGTTCCTGTGCCTCGATAATTAAATCTTTCTTGTTACGACCAGACACCAAGAAAGTGGTGTCATCAGCATACGTCACACTATTGCCTTTCGCAGTTGTAGTTAGCAGATCATTAACATAGACAACAAATAACAAGGGCCCAAGAACAGATCCTTGTGGGACACCTCCCTTAATATGCAAAGTATCCGATCTACATCCGCAAATTTCAACAACCTGTCACCTATTCAGCAGATGGGTAGTAAACCATTGTAATAATTTCCCGCTAACGCCATAGATATAAAATTTCTCCAGTAAAATATGATGATCAACCAGGTCAAAAGCTCTACCTAAATCCAATGCATTTTTTACCTTCGTTGATTTCATTGTATAGTAAATTTATGAACTGAAGCATAGCAGTTTCAGTAGAGCGATTTTTAAGGAAACCATGCTGCTGTGAACTTTTTTTTAGCGTAAGCTAGAAAAGATATTAATTTCTCACACATAATTTTTTCCATTATTTTGGAGAAAACTGACCAAAGGGAGATAGGCCTATAGTTATTCAATTCTTTTATATCATCTTTTTTATGTAAAGACAGAACTTTTGCATTATTTAAACAACTGGGGAAAATACCATCAATATACGACCTATTGATTAAGGCCGTAACGGGCTGCACCAAAAAATTAATATTATTTTTAACAATATTATTATTGATTGGACCTAATCCAGAAGAGTTGCACGATTTTAACTGCATTATAATATAGGCTGCTTCCACTTCCGAAATATAATTAAAATACATGGTACGTTTATTAACTTCAATATTACAACTATCATACAATAAGTATTATTCTCAAGAGGTGATGTTAGATCATTAACACTTTGTATGAAATGATTATTAAATGCTTGAGCTATGTCAGCCGATAAATCGATGCTAACCGAATCAACTTTAATTTCCTTAATATAATTGTGACTCTTATTACAGTTAATATTGTTATTTATTATGTTCCAAACAGTTTTACTTTTATTTTTTGAGGTTTAATATAAACTGGAGTTAAAGAGTTGCTTTGCAGTATTCAAAACAGACTTGTAAAAAGACTTATACTGCTTATAATATATAAAATCCGCTTCTGATTTACTGTTTACAGCTAGATGATACAAGTACTTTAATTTAGCAGAAGAATTTACAATACCCGTAGTAATCCAAGGCTTTTTCACCATATTACGCATTCTTTTAAGAGGAAAAACTCTATTAATATAATAATTTAATATGTTGAAGAAAGCATCGAAGCCATCATCAGCTGTATTGGTATTGTAAACATCACTGCAGGTTTCCAACGATAAAAGATGATTTAACTTCCGGTAACCAGGTATATTATTTTCTTCTGTAATTGGATTGTTAATCTATTGGGCAATAAATTATTAAATTATTAATAAATAAATTAGGAAAATTTTAGCTTGGGTTGAATAAATATTGTATTAAAACAGACTGACAATTTATATGGTAAGGTAAGTACTTATCAATAGATCCTCGTAGATGGTTGCGAGGCATAAACATACAATTTTCAATTATTTTAACATAGAAAAACTATTTTTTTTATTATACTCAAAACACCCTACGATTATTTTTCTCACTTTGTTCAACTTGTGTGTTTTGGCAATCGTTTACTCGAGAAGATAATCATAGGTTGGCCTCCAGCTTAGGTGAGAATCTACCTGTCGTGTTGAAAGAGTGAGTAATGGCCATATATTCCCGGTCAGAAATCCGGTGAAATTTCGGGAATTCCTAGCGCTAAAACAATGAAATCATGTTTGGCAGCTCATCTTGTCGCGGATTGTACCGCTAACACTTATACGGTATAATTATATTAAATTCGCCTGGGAAATCGCCCTTTAGGTGTCTAGAGAATCAACTCGGTGATTATGTGAAAGATTTTGTTCTTACGATCTTGGGTTACGAGGCGAATTATACAGAAATTTTATTTAAACATAAACAAGGAAGGTTGATGAAACTAATGGACAATAAATAATTAATAAAATCAAAAAATAGGATTATAATATTTTGAGATGACGTGAAATTTTAAATAATTCCCGCCATCTATTAGTTTGAGTTGGTTATCTTAATGAGAGGTTTGTAAATATTAAAACTAGATCGTTCGCGATTGCTAACACAGATATATCCAAAATGGCATTAATTTTTATGACAGTTCTTTTGATGAATTCCTATCATTATTTATATCGTCTAATAAAATTTAATTTAATTAGATAACTCCAGAGGAGATGAGGATAAACAGGCCTTTACTCCAAGTAGGAGTGCATATACATTGCATGATGTACCTACAGATTTCAGGTTCTGCATAAAATCCATAGAAATAAACGGTAGAAACCGCATATTGAAGATTCTATATGAGAAAGATTTTGAATTGATTTAACTATGATATGAATGGGTACATAAGATACTGACTAATAAGAGCTTAAAAAATTATCAGTTTTAAAACTGCAGACAGTGTAAACGACCACATTTTTACGATACAGAAAGGCATTGGGAAAACACTGGCAAAGGGAAAAATATATTTATGGATCTATAGATATGAAAAAGACGTTGGGGATGTTATAGAGAGACAATGGACGAGACTAGAAAACAGAGAAATGGACACGGATATGATTGAGACAATCAGAATTCTATACAGAGCAACATACATCAAAGTGAGAACGGATAAAGTTGTTCATTAATTTTTTTACTAATAAATATGGAATAAGATAAGATGAAGTACTGAACCTGCTATTGGTTATAAGTCTCCTTGTTGAAGTCAAAATAAAGTTGGGATCGTATATCGAAATATTCAAATGAATTAAAAACCAGTACAGCTAGAAACCTGAGTATTTGTTGATAAAGAAAGACACTGAAGGAAATAGGAAAAAACTTAAAGATATGGATGGAGCTGATATGAAAACACATCCCCATTGTGAATAAAGATATGGGGTGATGGCTGCTTCACATAATACAGACGAGCCACGTCTTTGTTGCAACAATTAACAGTAAGTTTTTTTTTTAATAAAGAAATGGCTACAACAACGAGACTGCCATGATCTGGTACATCGATTCGTATGTTCACCATTTCTTCTCTCTTGGGACCTTGCAAATATTCCATGGCTATCAGATCTATTAACAGCCATTCGTATTATGCATGTTTGTTATTTAATCGAATTAAATTATTCAATTGTTTCAACCGGTAAGTCAGGCATCTGTTTTTTTTTTGTTCCTAAATTTATGAAAATTGAGAAAGTCAATAAAGAATGGGGTAGAACACAAAGATTTACACACAATTTGGATAATTGGGGTATCTAGTATGTGTAACCAAAGAATCCCTATCCAAGATATTTTTGTTAGGTTAGAATCTATCCGTCATTTTGACACACGACGATTTATCCTAGTCTAAAATAAATACTGAAGCGTTGTATTACCCTAACATTTGTCTTTAGATTTCCACAATATAACTTTAACAAAGTTTAAGCCCGAAGAGGTATTTTTGGCTTCACTGTTATTTTGAAGTTCTAACGCAATAGTTGTGATTTAGCAAAATACAGCGGTACAAATGTTACAGCTTAGATCTGGTTGTAAGCCCAAGAGTGAGACACATTTCTTCGAATGTAATAATCCAACGGAAACATTACTCCAGATACTAAACCCAAATAGTTTCGAGTGTGAATACAAACTGCTATCAGAGACACGATATTCAAATAAATAATTTTATCAATCAAACTTCTTCTTAATCTATTTCCTGCAAGAAATAAGTGAGTAATGTCCCGCTAATTGTATGTACCTATGCCATGTTTGGGCTGAAAAACATAATAATTCAGCCAAGTTTGCGTAACAAAGCAAGCATTTGACGAAGTTATTAAAAATATTTCCATGTTACATAGCAATCTGCACATTAAAAAATTGTTTGTGTCGGTAAGGTGGATTATGAGACCAAATATTCCATACAAAGTGAAAAAAAGTATAGATAGATTAAGTAAGGAAATTCATGGGCTACCATTTTACATCATTAAGTATTTAAAATATTATAACGACAATTGATACCCAAGAATAAAGTATTTTTATATAGTTTTATTACCAATTTGCTGTAATTTACTAGTAATTTTTTATTTCATCGCATGCATCACAATCTACTCGCCGAAGCTTGTATATGGGGCTGAAAAATGAGTGTTACAAGGAAGATAAAAGATTTGAAGCAGCAGGAAAGAAGTATTTGGGAAAAGTGGTTTGAGTAAGAGGAGTAGATAATATAAGAATTAGTGAAATAAGAGAACAAGTTACAACAGAATCTTTAAGAAGCAGAATGGAGGAAATTAAGCTCTTAAGTGGACCGGACATTAAATAAGAATGGGAGGCAATAATATGTAAAGCGGGAATCTAGGAGAATTGGCAGAAATAGAAGATAATGGACGTAATAAAATGTAAATCATGGCAAGAAGCAAAGATATTTGCTAGAAGCAGAAAGAAAAAGTGGCGTTTCTCAGCAGAATGAACTAGGAAAAATCTCGACACCCAGGGATATAAGTCAATTTCTGGGGGATTTCTGGGATTTTCGTGCAAAAATATCGTCCAATAGGACAGATGATAATTCGCAATCGTCATATGTATTAATTTGAGAATACATAAGATCATTTGCACAACCTTAGTTTGGTACGTAAAGCATTGATAAAGACTGGAAATAATAATGGACCAAGATTACTACACCGAGGCACACCTAATGTAGGACAGACAATACGGGAATCAGGAATATAGATAGTACTGACTTCACCGGTAAATTCAGAGAAACGATGATTGGATACCTCCCTTGCATTTGATCTTTTAAGTTGGTTTCGTCAACATCGACAAGAGCTTGTAACTTAGATCTTACCTGCCTGTAGTATATATATATACATATATATATATATATTGGCGATATTTTGTTCGATCTGCAGATATTATTGAAGCTCGAATTGTCACTACGCTGGTTTGCATTTTGTCATTGCTTCCTGAGGAACACGAAAGATCTCAACACTCCCTTCATGTATCAATTTCCGTCTAAAGTGTATTAATTATTTCTTTGGCAATAGATAAATTAATCGTTTGACGTCCATTATAGGCAATTAAGCACAACTAATGTAAGTAATTTTTGCGCTTAGTTCTCTCATCTAGCTCAAGCAATATAGTTCCTCAAATAAGCAAATCGCTAATAGGCGCCACTCTTCATTTCTCGTCCAATCTCGATTAAATCAAATAAAGGCCATTGTTATTTTCCCTTACTGTGAATATGACATACATTTTCCCTCAATATTAGTTGAAACCGGGGTCGTTTATACGGAATAGGGTGAGAATTCCAGACGCGACGTCTCAATCTTACTAATAACAAAGATAATAGCATTTTTCCTAGACAGTCGAAAAAAATTTCAATATCACACATATTTTTCCTGTCGGGAATTTCACCTCAGTTACATTTCGAATCCACCGAGGAAAATATTTACACTTTCCTTTGTGTCTATATCAACCCCAAAGCGTTCCAAATGTAGCCCCCCTCCCACGATACTGGAGGAAGGAATTTTTTGCCGTTGTTACGTTATTATTACAAGATTCCCTGACACGTCGGAATTCCCATTTCGAATGCTCGCGACGTAAATAAATATTTATTAGACCATCGTTCCTCAGTCTTACTTATAGATCGTCTCCACCTCCCTATGCAGTATGGGATATAATAGCAACGTTTATCTCTTAATATCCTTAGTTGCTGTCATTAGCGCTATCTTCACTTCCGATTGTTATGTTGCAACTTATTTACATATGTCGGCGTCGGCAAAGTACCTATCTAAATTTTATAACCTATACATTTAATTACAGTTTTCACTGCATTGGATGGAGACTGTAGGGAGAAAAACGGCTTAAAAGAGAAAAATTTAGCCTGAAGGAGAAGTGTATGATTGCAAATGTTTTAAATTATTTTAATAATAAGTATGAATGTGAGTGCTGCCGTTCAAGAAGCAAGTAAAGCTTTGGGTTGCTCAGAGCGTACAATTTATAATATAAAACAGGAGCAACAAACTGGTTCATTATCAAGCCCAAAAAACCCCAAGAAAAGGAAATGCATACAACTAAATGACCGATTACGAAGTACAAGCATATGATGAGAACACCCAAGCGCCTATTGCACAAACTGCATACATAATATACCACCTACATTAAATGCAATTCTTGCTGCTGTCAATGCTGATAATGATCTCCCTAACTTCAGTCGAGCAACTTTACATAGATTGTTCCGAGATATGGGTTTCGAGTTTAAAAAAGTAGGACGCAAAAGTATTCTCATCGAACGAGCCGACATTATTCGGTGGAGGCATAAATACTTAGGAAAGATCAAGAAATTTAGAGAAGAAGGTACAATTTAGTTCTTGCTGTTTGACATTTCTCTAACTTTAATTATTTCAGGTTCAACTATAATATATACTGATGAATCATGGGTGAATACAGGGCATGCAGTAAATAAAACTTGGACAGACACTACAGTTCAAAATAGTCGACAAACTTTTATCCAAGGCTTAAGTATTGGTTTGAAATCCCCAACCGGACTTGGACCTCGTTTTGCATTAGTTCATGCTGGTGATCATAACGGATTTGTTCCTAGTGCTAAATATACATTTCTCTGCAAGAAAAACATCAGCAGTGTTTTTTCTTTATCATGAGATGGACTCAGACACATACGAGGATTGGTTTATTAAGAAATTGCTTTCAAATATATCGCAGAAGTCAGTGATTGTTCTTGATAATGCTTCCTATCACTGCAGAAGTAACACTCCGAGAACAATCCTGCTATTAGAACGCCACTTTCAACATTGATATGGTTATGAATTATTTCGAAGAACATGTAACATTCGATAATTGGTAAAATTACATCAAACATGCAAAAAATATTGATACTGGATAATTTGCAAGATGACATTGTAGAATTAATAATTTATGTAACAGATTCATTATCTGAAGATCAAACTGGTTCATCGACTGACTAAAAGTTGAAACAAGAGATGTGTAATTGCTATTCCTTTCTTAAATATTACTGTATTATATGGGGATTTCTATAATTTCAGCTATTTTTGTTACAAAAGTGGAAACTATTTTTTGTTAAAGGATTATATATTTTACTTTGAATTTAAGAAATTGTATAATACCCCAATTCCTAAATAAATGTTCTAAATGTAAATTACGTTAGTGTTCAGTAAATTTAAAAAAATATGTTCTTTTATATCTTACTGTTTTCCTCAAAATATGCATTTTTACTGTTAGAAACCCAAATAATGGAACCGGAAGTAATAATATACAGCTCTGTACTTCATTCGGAGGTTAAGACGATCTATAGGTATAATCGAATCCCTGCATGTTAATATACCAAAAATCTCTGATGGTTCATATTAAAACGTTCGGTCACCAACATTTCCCAACGCCTCTACTTGACGCCTGGGCCCGTGCATATATGTATACGTAATTCGCCTTTCGAGCGCGGTCAATGAAATTATTTTAGTGGATGTTGTCTGCATGCTTAATAGGCGCTGTCTGATACCCTGAAATTTGTGCGATACCCGCCTGTCAGAACTGTCGAAAAATTGTAAGACTTAATAGTGGTAGTAATGCCTACAGTGGAATATCGTAACGTATTTAATTTTTTAGGTTTTCTTTTGCGGTTTCCGATTGGACAAATGGACCACCCAAATTCAACACGGCTCGTTGTTACGCTCACCTGCACATCACTGTAGAATACAGATCGTGAATAATGAATTTGTTTCGTTTCTTAATAACCGAAATCGTTAAGGCGAAGCGAAAAAATATATGGTTTCTTTCGTGCAAAATAGGAATTGCTCTGAAAGAGTAACAGTTATTTACAATATTTGATTTTATATACAAGATCATATGCATATTATTAAATGTTCTTTTTTATAGTTACCTTTGCGTAGGTACACGATTTACAAGAAGAAAAAACCGCCTCATACTGCAACTGTAAACGTAGTTTCTATGCAATCAGTGTTTCAAGCTCGTCAAATGCTATTTAAAAAATTTGGTTTGTTAAATGAATATACCGTATTTATTCTAATAAGCGCCCCGGCGGTTAAGTATTTAGGGCATCTATCTTTGCGACGTTTAAAGGAGGTGCGGCATTTATTAGAGTGGGGCGTTTATTTCGAATAAAACCAAACCCTCATTTCACTTCTTTTGCTTTCAATCTCAAAACAATTGTATTACAACTTAGTTTTGATACAAAACGACTTCGTTTTAGTGTCACATACTGAATTTAATCTGAATGTGGTTAACGGAGAATCCCGTACCAACTTTTGACGTTGATTGTGTGCACTTCCCATAAAGATGCGGCGTTTATTCTATTCGGCATCATTTTCTTGCGGCGACTATTAGAATGCGGCGGTTATTGATGGTGCGTCTCCAATTATAATAAATACGGTACGTAATATATTAGAGGCGTACAAAAATTTACTAATTTAATAATAATAATAGCGTTTATGGCCCAACGAAGTGGAAAAATTCCATTGGTAGGGCATACTAGATTGGACAGCTCGAATGTCACCTCCATGTTACAGCCTAGCACCGACGCGTCCCGACGCTCGGTTATACTTGGTTGAGGCAAGTGTTGATCTCCCACTATCACTAGAAAATGTTTTTTCTACTACACTCATTCCTTGGCTTGTAAATCAGCATAATCGGTCCCACGAGCATGTTAAATACTTTCAAGAAATATATTTCAGGAACCTTTTCTGCACGCCTTCAAAGACCCGCTGCTAATGTAGGTAGTGCGGATACCAAAGAATAGCGGCATACAAGTGAGACAGCATAAAAGCAGAAAACAATACCTTGAGGCAAACCAAGATCCTTAAACTGCTTCATCCTGGGAACGATCGACTCGTACGCATTGTAAGCAAAAGGGCAAGGGTTAGTATTTTTGATAAAAGAAAGTATAGCGTACTTGCTGATATCTCGTTGCATATAATAATTCACTAAACCCCAATGACGTGCAAACTCCTTTGGAACGCTGGACAATACGCTGTTAATGGATTACAGCTTAAAAAACTATTAAGTTATCTACATAAACCGTAACATTTCCAGGAAGTCGTCTATGTAAATATGCAATAACAATAGGCCTAACCTGGGTCCTCAAGGCACTCCAGTTGAAGCTATGAATAGAGCAGATGTAAACCCAATATAATGAACATAGTTTATTCTTTGGTTTGATTAACGTTACATAAACCAAGTAAATTTTAGATAAACCTATCGATAGTAATTTAAGGATAAGTAACGAATGATCGACTGGGTCAAAGGTCCTGTTGGAGTCTGAACCTGTTGTCTCCTATCAAGGCGTTCACCTGCAGATTGTGTAATTTCAACAGGATTAGTAATAGTTGGTCTATTAGTAAAAAATCCATGCTGGTATCTTGGCAGATAAGGTCTAATACAAGCAAATATCTTAGAACATAACGAATTTCAAAGCCTGGCCACAAACAGAAAGTATCGTAATAGGTTTGTTTTCCAAACAGCAACGGTTACCTTCTTTAAAAACTGTCAATCCTGTGAATCTTCCAGCTTATACCTGTAAGAGGTTGACACAAAACGGGAGCTCAGTCACGAATAAAGAAAAATTAATAATCCTTTCACAAATTACATAATTACATAAAGAAGTGAAAACGTATAATTCATTTAATGAAAACTTGTAATTAAATAGAGATACAATCGTCTAACAAAAAGTTCATTAAATTAAAGGTTATATCAGTTAAGAATCCGCACAATTTATTCAAAAGGAAAGAGCAATGATACTATTTACATAAATAGAGAGAGATTCGTAAATGTATTGCGTATATATTGTTTTGTGTTTTTGTAAAAGAAATATTTATGAATTCAGTTTAAATATGCTGTATTTGCATATATACCAAATTAATAACTCATTTTAGATATCTTATGGAAAAGAAGAATTAATTGAAGTTGAAGCACACCAAATAAAAGGAATGTTTTACCAAATAAATTACTAAGGTTACATACATTCTGCCCGTATTAGATCTCCTTCCCTTTTACAATTAAGTCACCAAAGATGTAGCGCTTTTAATTATTGTTAACATGTAGGTAATACATGCAAAAAACAATATAGCCAGTGGCTTCCAGAAAACTCGATTGTAAACGTTTCAATAGATTACATATGTGTTTATTCTTGGCTTTCATTTCATGAAATTATAGATATTTCTGTTCTTTCTAACAGTCGAAGCTGTCTTCTTCTTCAGCCATCATTTGTCCACTGCTGGGCGTAAGACTCCCTTAATCGTATCCAATACTCCCTGTTTCTAGTGTATTGATACCATCCAATGGAGACTCCAAAACCCACCCAGCGGTTTTGGAGCCTCCAACACTTCTTTCGCTTGTTTCAAACCTCCAGTGCAATAATCACGTCGACCTTTCCTGAATATTTTTCTTTCCTAAATCTCCTATTCAACTCCATTTTAACCTAGCAAAACGTTTCACTGCATTTGCTATCCGACTCGTCTTTCTAATTTGCGTGTTTCGATTCTTACAGATCCCCCTTAGAGAGACCCTTAGAGATCTAAGGGTTATACCCAGCATCTTGCTATCTGTTGCTTTCTGAGTAGTTCTGAGCTTTTTTGCACTGTTTCATTAAACATATCGCAAAAAAACCGAGAACTACTCACGCTATCTATCGCTTTCTGAGTAGATCTGAGCTTTTTTGCACTATGTATTATTATACATAGTGCAAGACAGCTGAGAACTAGTCAGAAAGCGATAGATAGCAAGATGCTGGGTATAATCCTGGCACGGAACCAGCTACTATCTTTATAGTAGCTGCTTCCGTGCCATGTACTAATACTGGTAGAACGCAAGAGCCGTAGATTTTTCTCTTTAGAGACAAAGATATACCACAACCTTTTAGAACACTTCCCAGACGACCAAATGTTCTTCAACCATGCCATACTCCTCTGGTTATCTCGGCTGATTGTTTTAGTTTTCCTACTTTCAGAAGGTGTCTGGCATACATATTCTTGGACTTTTTCACTTTCAGTTTTCACGAGATTTATGCTTAAGCCAATTTTGTTTGTTTTCAACCCAACTCTGCGAGCATGTATTCCAATTGGTTTTCGCCTAGACTTCTTAAATTGATGTAATTGGCAAAAAGGGAATGACTTAAAAAATTGCAGGTTAAATTTACCTCCTTTTTTATCACATTTTAGTTGTTTTTCCAATGCAAATAGTTTCCGGGATACCCAATCCCCTTGCGTTACTCCTGTTTCGGTTTACGTACCTTTTTGGATTTTATTTCTTCCTCTATTTTTATATGAATAATTACATTGGGATATATACTTTCTACTAATTTTGTACAACGAGAACGTTTTTGGCAATACGTAATACTATCCAGAATTCTACTGTACCGAATGATTTCCGAAAATCCACGATACATAGATGTTATGCTGCCACCTATCCTCTGTTATTGCTATTTCTATAACAAGCATCAAAATATAATATCAAAAAAGTGGATTAATATTGAAGCCAAATGCATGTTTAACCTTCCTTAATGATTTCCCTAACGATAAAACGTTATCCACGCTTAACAAACCGCATAAATATATACAAACTGTATACGTATTTCGGCAACGAAGTTACCATCCTCAGTAACGCTAAATTAGTCTTTGAAGATTAAATTTGATGCAGCCAGATCCCGACTCCGTACAATTTTCTTTCAAACAAACCTCATACGAACAAATACGATTCCAGTTTCATCTATTTAATATCTAAGATTTATTTGGAAATAAGCTGTATCACAAGAAATAAAAGCAATGGCGTTTTCGTAGCAATTTCTCGATCGTAAATTAGAGTTTCTCTGATTGGTTTCCTGGCAATTACTTCTAATATTATGTTGCTTTTATGCTTATTGACTATCACAACATGGTATAAAATAATTGCCCGCTAAATTCTCTCCTTCTTGATGCTTATCTGCAATTGGAATTCTCCGGGCTCCGTCCAGAGTCCAGACCGAAAAGATTTATCGATAATGAATAAGAAATTCGATTAATATTCATAACACCTCCGTTCATAAACAACTCGATGATTCCGCCCGTTGATTTTTAATGTTTCAAGTCGTCTCAATGTATGGATGTAAACGTATACATATTATGTATGTGTTGTGTATGCATTTTCCACGTAATATAGATGCGTGAATGTTCGAATTTGCCCTTTGAAAATATGCATAGATCTATGATATACATGGACGTTGTACATGTACGTATACAGGAGCAGATGTTCGGTAATGGATTTCTCGTTATTTTACAACTCGCTGCGATCCTCCGTCCTCCCGTCGAAGATTGGCATGCCTTTCCTGTCGCGATCTACTGACCACGGAGGAAAAATGCGAAAAACCTGATCGTAGTAACCCGTTAAGAAAGTAACACGTAAGTGAATAATTATTCTGATCTCGCACGCCTGTTCATACACAAGTATTACATTATTTCTGGGCGGTACTTCATCATGTCCTATCGTCCATAGACATCGCCGATTTCCAACACTGATGTGCTATGTTATTTAAGCAGAGACTTACATACTAACAGCAGTTGGAGAGGGAAGAATTAAGCGTTGATATGCCTGCAACGAATTTTCGCGTATTATCGTGTGTGTCTCCCAACATAAATTTACATTTTACGATGTGGTTTTGTTATTCTCATACAGAAATATGTAATTGGTTGTTTTCAATGCCCTAAGTGCGTATTGTGTCTAAGCAAAAATAGGTGATTTAGAAGCCAGCGTTTACAGTTCAATAGCTTTCACGTGTTTGTGGATGCTCTTTCATGTCACACGGAGGAGCTAATAGACGTACAAGCTGAGTTTGAAAAGTAAATTTGTAACACGCCAGCGGTGTGAAATACAGAGACGTGTCGTTGGCGCTTTGCGATTACCATGCCAATAAAGAGAAGAATATAAGGTTGTTAGAAAAATAATAAAATCATTACAAAAGTCATTCGCAGTGTTTTTCCCTTTACAAGTGGCGCCCCACGTTGGGCGCCATTTGTAGAGATTTATGGCCCTTTTTATCTCAAATCGTCGACTGCGTTTTTATAAATAGTAAATTAGAATGAATACAATGTCCACATTTCCGTATACAGATCAGGACGCCTGAGTACGACTGACATACATGTTGCTATATTAGCTGAGCGACAAGACGTTAGTTTCTATAGTTTACAATGCATTTGAGCATAGATTTCTTACTGTAGTACGTTTACAGAACAATCTTATTATGTAAATGTGTCCACTAGATGTTTGGACAGTATTCGGTATAAAATATTCTTGCACTAATACTTAAGGATGGTACTTGCATATCTTTTAAGTAAGTAAATGGTGAAAATTAAAAGCCAAACAAATTAAAATAATTATTCTCTTGTATTAAATACAAGATGAAACCTCACATCAGATTACCTAACTAAAAACTTCAAAATCAAAAAATATTGAAAGGTGTAAACAAAACGGAAACTCTGTAAATACTTAATAATGGAAGGAATTTGTATTAAAAGGAAGGGATCTTTGTTTGTAAATGAAAGATAGATTCTGCAAATATTAAAAAAAAAAGTTAATACCCAACTAAAAATAATATTCTGAAATAGCACCAAAACTAAATTGTTCCCAATAACGCAGAAAATAAGGTGTTTAAACCGACCTGCACCTGCAAACAGACAATAGCTTAATGAATTATAAAAACTGTGCCTAACATTGAATAAATATTCTCCTGGGATATCTGCAACTTTGTCTTGAATTTTTCGTCGCAATTCGTTCAGCAGGTATGCCAAGTAACTTGATTTTTAAATGATAACCCCAGAGGAAGAAATCATTTGGCCACAAATCCGGCGGTCTTCTCACCCCAGAAAACCAACACATTAAAAAGAAGTCCAATGATTCCTCAATGAACCCTCGATATGCTATTTATTTATGCTATTTTTGTCGTTTCCGGACCTACGGTAACGGTAGTTGATTGTACATGTTCTTTGTTTATTATAACATTATGTATTAACATATAATTCTAATATAAAATAATGGGATCCGGTGGTTTGAAATAGTGGACATAGAAGAAAATATAACAAAAAATTACGTTACCACCTCAATAAATGAAACTCTAAGTACGTATTTCGCCAAATAAGTTGTCATCCTCAGTAGAACATATAAAGGAAGAAGGTGTTAGACTTAGCATCTCTAATTAAGGTAAAATCTTTGAATAACATTGACTTGAGCGTTATTTATATAGCGTCGTCCCATACCAATCCGACCATGGCTTCATGGCACCTGCAAACACACCTGTAGACCCTCGAACAATGGTTAAAACGATAGTGCATCAAAGCCAATCAAGCAAAACCTAATCACGTAACATTCACTACATGCAGACAGACATGCCCAGCAGTCACTTTAAACAACATACAATTGCTCCAAATAGAAGAAGCCAATTATCGCGGAATACACATCGACCGCAAATTTACAGGAAGAAATATATATGGACCAAAAGGAAGCAAGTTGTTTTAAAACTCAGGAAAATGTACCTACTGGTTGATTGGTCGTTCGTCAAAGCTGTATGTAAACAAAAAATTCTATTCTACAAAGCCATACGGAAACCAACATAGAGTTATGCAATCGGGGTACGGCTAACAATTCGAACATTGAGATTCGTCAAAGATAGCAGTCGAAGGTATTACGAATAATCGTGAATGCACCGTGGCATATTTAACCACCTGCTCCATCGAGATCTAAAAATTCTTACAGTAAGAAAAAAATCACAAGAATTAGCAGGAAATACCAGGACAGGATAGAATTTAGAATTCTTCCGAAGAATCTTGCAGGGAACTTGCGAGGCAATACACATGAAGTGCGCAGATTCAAACAATTCAAACCTTTAGATTTAACACATAGATTTAGCTAAATGTAAATGACATATAGCCACAGTCATAGTCACATAATTTACCGAATATATTAGCAGATAGATTGCAAAGTGCATCGAAGATAAAATAAAAATAATCTGAATAAATCAATTATTCAAGTAAATATTTTTATTCGAATAACAGATTTAAATATACATTTAACATCCACAAAAAAAGGCTTTTAATTTTGTTATTATTATACGATCTTGCCTCCTCACCACTGTAACAATATAAACAATAAAATGCGATTAACGATTTGATTTGATTTTCTTAAGTGGGTGGTACTTAAACGTGCGTTAGGTTGATTCCTATACATTAGCATTTTAACAAGTCTTTTATAGGCAGTATTCCACGCACTTAATGTAAGTATTTACGACAATATGACTCGTAACTAGAAGTCGTATAACCCCTTACATCACAACGAGTCCGATTCTTTCATTCAGGGAAGCTTGTTATTGTTTCTTTTATCGCGGTCTTTGATAGCACGATCGCCGACAGGAAAGATGACGCGAGCCTTTCGACGACGATTTTGCGGTTTTAACACTTCGCCTTGCGGTTGTTCGGATCGCGTCGCATGCGGGTCGTTCAATATTCTTTTTTGTATTGGAATTGCATAATAGACGCCGTGTTAAGTGTGTGTATATATGTGCGTTGAAATATGTGTTTTCGAAGAAAAAATATCAACAGGCATAACAAGCATGTTTCTTTTAAGGTGTGCTGGTGCTCGTTGAGCTTAACATTGGTTTAGAATTAATACAGCAATTACTAAGCAGAATAAAGGAAGTCTGGTTGTAAAATACATATAGAAGTTGCTATTATAGCGGTGCTATTGTAAAGGTCTACACATACATTTCGTAAAGGTAGTTAAAATGGAAAAATTTTCATTGGATATACACAAGTAAACTGTTGAGTTGGAGCTAATTAAGTTGTACGATAGCTATACGAGTTAATAATAACTATGATAACAGATTGGCAATAGTATAGCAGCAGCCTATAAACGCGATCACTATTTGGGCAAAGTGCACTTGATCCATTTGGGTATCAGTCGGAGATCAAATACCTAGGCATTGTGATAAACTCTCAACTGAGGTGGAATCGACATATAGAAGATTTATCCGGCAGGCTTTCATCCGCGCTATACGCCATAGCGAGAATCAAACATATAGCAATTAGTAGAGCTGCGAGGTCGGCATACTTCGTCTACTTCCACTCCGTCCTTGGTTATGGGATACTCTTGTGGGGGTTGTCTGCGGAGGGACAGAGGATATTCACATTGCAAGAAAAAAGGTATCAGAGTCGAAGCGAGAGCTGCCGGAGCTACTTCAGAGGAGAAAAGATACTCTTACATCAATGAACATTTTGGCAACCGTGACCCACGCGCACAGCAACCAAAACTTATTCCCCCTCAACGGAGAGCATCACGAATATAACACGCGTCAAAGAAACAACAAGATTCTCCTACCATAGGTTGCTCCGTTCCCAAAAATCGATCAACTACTGGGGATCTAAACTATACAACCTAATACCGCGTGATATAAAGACCTCTGACCAGGTTCAAGACCCGGGTAAAGACAATGTTGATCGATAAGGAGTTGTACACTGTGGAGAAGTGCCACTTCTAGTGACTCCCTGTTTATATTTGTCTTAACCATTTTACACTTAGGAAGTATACGCATTGTAGTCACTCATTACATTAATATTTACTTAAATAATATTTATGTATCGGACATATATATATCGGTTATGTTGCTTGTCGATATAGTTAGTCTGGATATGGTGGTGTGCTTGTCATATACTTTCAACTTAATCGTTATACTTTTATCTACAGATACAAAAATGGCAAAATTACTGGAAGGTGTGCGAGTGGTGGCTGATATGCTCATACGAGAACTAGGTCATACGAGAAAAAGGTCTAAAAAGGTTTAAAAGGTCTAAAAGCGTTAGGCTTTCTTCCAATTTCCTTCGCGAAGTATGAGAATGAAAATTCGTTCAAAAACCATCCACGATTGACCACTGTACTATTTGCTGAACCATTAGAAAGTGGTATGAGCGCTTCTACCATAGACGTCAATGGCTCGAATCGCTCTCGGGACAACTTGATCTTTGAGATCAATCGTTTCCCGGGTGGTTGGTAGCTCTTCCGGTACCCTCATTGTTGTCGAGAAGAAGTCAACAGCGTTTTCACTCTTACTGCGAGGATGGGCAGTAATAAACCCATGGAACACTTTAGATACATAAAAGAAAAGCAAATATAGCAGCAGAATCGCGTGAAACATTGCGGGCATGGTTAGCGATATATGCTCAGCACACAGTGAAAATTTCAACTGCGCATACCGTCTGGTTCGGTCTCTATGCTCCTCCAAAGTTCCTCGATTGTGTTTCAACTTTCCTATATTGTCGCTAAACTTTAATTTTCTTGGGACACTTGTGGACATCAGAATCGCGTGAAGTTTTGCAGGTATAGCTGGCAGTACACCCTGAAAATTTCAACTGCCTAGATCGTCTGGTTCAGTCTCTACGCTCCCCCAAAATTCCTCGATCGCACTTCAAATTTTCTATATTGTCGCTAGACTTTAATTTTCTTTGCGATACTTGTGGACAGCAGAATCGCGTGAAACATTGCGGGCATGGTTAGCGATATATGCTCAGCACACGGTGAAAATTTCAACTGCGCATACCGTCTGGTTCGTGTCTATGCTCCTCCAAAGTTCCTCGATTGTGTTTCCGCATTCCTAGGGCTTCCTCTCGTTCCTCTTCCTCCTTTGCTCTACCCTGTTCTAGAACCAACTTGCTGCTAGCCTCGCCACTAATGACGATGTACCGCTCCGCTGATCTGCACTATGAAGATATTTTGCATAATGTTATTAATGATTTATTATGACTTCTATTAATTTAAATATCTTTTGTATTATCTTTGCCTTTTTTATGTACTCACTTTGTAAATATTTTGGCTCTGTAACTGGTAATCTGTTCGACATAAAATGAAATGAAATGAAATAAGAGAGGCGTTATGGTGCGTTGGTAAGGTTAGTTGACAAGCTGTTTATTTGTCCCAAAAATATTGCTACTATAAGCTCAGCTCATTTCTCCATTAGGTTCAAACTTCAAATACTCCGAATTTTTGGAGCTAGGGAAATAAACAAACCTTATGGCAACATGTTTGATATACTCCCATATTTTTGTTAATCAGTAGCCATTTTATTTCCATGACTATCCACTATTTCTTTATCTGTTTTACATATTTCAAACAAATACGACAAAGACAAAAAAAAATAAGAAAAAATAAAGTTTTCACCTCGCCATAAAAATGCTAAATTTCAATTTTAAATCGCTATATCGTTAAAAAAGACTTCAAAACTCAAAAATACTTTAAATAAAACATTAAACCAAACCAACATTTAATGCGAAACTCTGTCAACTCTCAGATAAATTACAAATCACCTAATTTCCAAGCTTGCGTCAAAACATACGGATGACAGATTCCACAGACGGACGTGGCTGCGATAAAGGTTGATGCAAATACGCTCCTGCCGCGATCAATCAAAGCGTTAACACCAACTCTATTCTTGGCATGGCGTGTTGAAGTTTGAAAACAAACAGCATAGCGCATATAGTCTATTGTCATTCCCGTGGTTGGTCGAATTTTTTGTCCTGTGCGCATATCGTAGTGTGACATCGCGGTATGATGCGCAGAATACAATGGGCTTGCGTGTCACTCCGGTATTCCCTTCGAGCATTGTGGTTGATATGTAAGCATTTGTCGCCTATAGGTATAGCGTGTTTTATGTATATAAAAGGGAAGATCGAATACGGGTATGGAAATAATGGGATGTTCACGGTCATATTAGATTTATAAAAATCTGAAATGAATTATTCCTCTTTCTGATATGGTCGTCACTACATACAGATATAGAAACCACTTACTTTGAATGCAGGTTTTAATGTACAGGACGTTGCCAAATCATGCGGATATTGCAGTAGTAAAGCAAATGCTATTTTTAGATAACTACAACTTTTAGTTGTGTACTGTAATAACATAATATTCGTAGAACGAACTAAGTGTTGAGATTGTAATAGGGTAAGCATGCAAATAAATAATCGTCTTAACTGGTAAAGAACTTCAAATAACAAAAACAATTCGCAAACGAGAGGTAAATAAAATATGGGGTACAGAAATGAACATGAATAATCAATAATATATGCTAGGTTATTACTGACTGCGAGTGCGCTTGCCTTACAATCGTATCTAGAGACGCGAGAGTATTACCATAACAATGGCGCTTGTTGACACCTATTCAAAGATGTGCCTTTCCGATTAATGTATATGGAAGGAAAGCTAATTTCGTATTTTCTTTCAAGCTTCTCTTTTTCTCATCTCATCATAATTTCCTTTTAAGTACAAATACAACGATTACATTAGGCACTCATCAACTCTATACGAGCCGCAAATTCCAGGAATTTATTTACAATAATACGTCGTAATTGCGGCCATTAATTTGTTATTGCACCATTCCGCTTTTAACTAACGACGATTATGTCTATTGTAATCCGTTAGGTTACAAATTACTGATGGTAACGATTACACGCTTGCATTTTGCATACTTCTTTTTGATGGCGGGCAATAAAAATATTGTGGCTAAACTCCTCGTAAAACGAACAATTAAAGCGCTGTTATTACTGGTTAAA
>JARFOC010001350.1:56733-68120 GCA_031763485.1 Osmoderma eremita
AAAATACAAACATTTCTTTATCTAGCATACATTTCAACTCTGCACTAAATCTTGCTTAATAACATACTTCAATAAAAAGACATCGTTACGTTCCACTACCCGATGGCGGTAGTATAAACACAATCGTACGCTGTAAAAACTTCTAAAAACTTGCTTGTCGGTCGGAAACTTTTATGTGGCCACGAGTGTACATATAGGTAAATGTGTATTATGTGAACATGTTCAAATTGTTAAATAAAATTGAAAACAAATATGTATTTCTAAGAAATGTAAAATGCATACTAAATATGTAGTTATATCTTTTTGATTCTACTTCTAAGACTTCAAAAGTTTTGATTATAAAACGAGATGCTATCAGGGAACTAAGAAATATTTTGGGATTTAAACATGATGTCTATAGACCATTATTTTCTTATATGATTACCTTAAATTGCATTCAAACAAATTCAAAACGAAATAATGGTATTAAGTATAGAAATAATGCTTTACTTTCTCAAAAGCTTACTATAACATAAAAATTTTAGGCTTTTAAAATAATTTGACCCCGAAGGTGACAATTTAAAAATGACTCAGTGTTCAGATAAATTTAAATTGAAGAAACCCAAGAAGAATACAAATTCCCTCTTGTTCCTATTATGAATAGGGCGAGCAGGTATAAATTAATATTTTTCTTTATCTTAATATAACCAGTTAATGTAATCTACTTCCACTTTGTACTTATAAATATATTTCTTTTTAAATATAATATTAAACAGTGGTTCCTCCTAATAGTGGTCATTTATAATTTTGCCTTTTTAAACCCTCACAGACAAATAAGCATTCTAATTGACTAGAATAGTCTTGATCGTAAGGTTGTTAGATGTTTATAATAAACAACGATTATGTTTATAATTTAATCCCCCCTTCAATTATTTCCCAATAATAAAATAGAATCTATTTATGCAATTGTGGAAATCTACATTTAGTTGCACAATACTTATTTGATTCCTTGATGATAATATGACATATGTCAGGTTCCATAATCATGGGTTCCTTCAACCATTGCACAATAAGTCTTTTCTAATAAATTAAAAAGAAATATATTTTGATTAGAAACCATTATATATGTATAAGTATATATTTTTCAATTATTTCAAATCGTTTTAATTAAAATATTAAAAAATTAGACAGAAAATAAGAAAAATGTGGCAGATTGATTGGAACAAATTTTCCGGAACCTAAAAATTTTATTGCACAAGTATTATTTTTCCCATCCAAACATTAAATTATAAAACCAATATACACGCAACCCCAGTTTGAGTATCTTATCATAGATATCATTTTGTATTACTAAAAATGACTTTTTTATTATTATTAAACACCAGGGATTTGCTTAAATTAAACAAATCTATATGTTATGTATTTTTTAGTTTTTGATTCAGATTGCGTTGAGAAATTTTAAAAATTCCCAACAATTTAGAAATTGCCCGAAAAAAAACTGAAAATTGCCATCTTCTCGAAAGTAAAATATCATCCAAATTACAGGAGATATGGAGGTATGTTTCATGTGTAATCATGGACAATTATAATTAATGTCAAAGTAAATTTCAAGATGGCCGTTTTGGTGGAAGATATTGGTAGCAACTTTCACATTTCAAAAGGACGCTGTATTTGGACATTCACACAATTAAGTTTTTCCGTTTTCAAAATCGTATCACAACCTATATCCGAATAAAAAATTAACAAAAAAATGAATTATTTTAATTTTCAATAGTAGGTTGATTGGTTATAATATTAATCAATAAAACGTACAATACCATGTCTTGGACATGCTTCAAATTTTACAAAAATTCCCGTCTTACCGGACAACTTACTTAGATAATTTTGCGAAGAGAAATCAACGGGATATTAAAATAAAAATAAAAGTAAATATGCAACTATATGGATACTTAGAAACCCCCCAATCGCAAGCGAAATGTGGTAGAGGAAGATGATGTATTAACATTAGGTTGTGAGGTGGTTAATCCAAATATTTCAAATTTTCCCAATGGTATCCGAACCGGCGATAAAAACTATACAATTTTGTTGATTTAAACGAATCTCTATGTTTCATAATATATAAGAAAGCCTTGGTAACCTACTCAATCTGAAACAGGCTGTAGGTATATATTTTTTCTAATTATTTTAATACCCCCATTTTACATTATAATTTAATGAGGGTCGTATCTTTTACCCCTTAGAATAATAAAAATTAGATAAAATTGTGCGGTTGATTTGAACTAATTTCGGTGAAACAAATGATGTTTCTCGTACCCCAAAATTTTATTGTGCGATAATATTTTTATTTTCACAATAATAGATTAGAAACCCATATATTCTTCTAATTATTCCAACTCTTTCATTTTACCCCCTGATTAATGGAGGTCGCATTCTGTACCCCTTAAAATAATAAAATAATGATAGAATCGTGCGATAAATTCCAATTAATTTTAGGAAAAATTGACGCTCGGCGTATTTTAAAAAATTTCTGTTAGCTGTCTGGTTTATTTAGGCGATGCTTTACGCCAGACGGGACAAGGCAGATGGTCGGGGGCTATCGTAAATTTGGGGCCCCTAAAACTGCCTTTAATTACACCTATATGGGGTTCACGTTAAAAAAATCATTTCCAGGTTTTTCTTTAAGCACAAAAATATATAATTAATGGGAATTCTATTTTTTTATTATTTTTTGTAATTATAAACAGGGACCGGAAGAGTGAGGGGCGAAGGGATTTGAATTAATTAAATTAGTATATTTCTTACTTACAGGTTTTACTTCTTAAGGTCCCCCCCCTCCTATGTGATCCCCCGAATCCTTGATACGTTATTGTTGAAAAGGGGGATTGATCTAAAGAGATTTGTTCTCATTTCCAATTTTAAATACGTGCTCAAAACTTTATTTAAAAATCGTTGATTTCCGTTACTTACAGCTTTTACATTTTAACCCCCCCTCCCCTCCCCCGCAGCCCCCCGAAACGTCGCAGAATCACCAACATCTTTCTATTAGGCGCTTTGATGCTACTGCAAGCACTAAGAAAATATCAAAACACTTTGATGTCTTTATAAAAACACGCCATGTAAGGAAAAGCTTTTCATTATTGAGAAAGCTCTTTCACGGCGCTTCCCCCCCCCCTCCCTGAACGTCCCCCTATTCCACCGTACTCGCCTTAGTTTGTGTGTACATCACATCATGCTCGCTTGAATTATAATTTTTTACACTTTTCCCGAAGTTACAAAGTCTATTATAGCATTGAAAATACAAAGTTATTTTCGGGTTGAAATATTATTTTCTGAGGGGGGGGGGGGATGCGTCGTTGAAAAATCGCTTCCTCTAATTACCGAAAATCGAAACTGCACGCTTAGAGTAACCGTTGAAGCGCCAGAATTATCTTTTTGAGGAGCGTGAAAATTTTGCGGTCGGTTTAGCTTCGAGACGATTTATAAAATCACCGAAATCACTTGGGGTTGCTTGCTTAATCAACGTAATGGCGCCCTAACTAAAACTTAATGGTGGTTTTGCGTTTCCTCCTTTTGTGTCGTTTTCGCTGCGCCAATTAAGCGAATTAGAGAACGCGAGGAAAATTTAGAAATAATTATCACCCGAGAATATAAAATATAAACCCGAGAAATGTGATATGAATTCGTATAGTTTGTATTTCTTTCCGACGTGCTGTTTAAATATTAGAGGAATTTATGATTCAAATAGAATTAGATACAATTTAACCTTTTCCGAATAAGCACCTTTATATTTAAAAGACGCTAATCAGTATTCCGAAGCAGGTACTTGTCTGAAAACATACGAAAGAATCACAGGATCGTATAAAAATATTCTATATTATTACAGCACCAATTTGACCTTTCTCATTTATTTATTTGACTTCCTAAAATACACAAAAATTCTGGGAAAACCGTCTAGAACTTTTCACAATAAGAATTATTATCGTCTTAGTAATGTCTCCGTTGCATTACATCTCGAACAATTCCACAGACAATAACTACAAAAATGAGTATGCGCCTTGAATGATAATTTTGTGATGCAGCCACAAATTGCGTAGGATATTCGACGTGCTGTCTGTATTTACAAAAGAATATACTTGCTTGTTCATACATAAAAAGTATATTTATAAAATTAATTGTTATGAAGATTGGAATAAATATTCCGATATAATACCACCTGTATTTGAAAGTTTGCGGGAATCATCAAGAATTATTATCATTTCCTAATTTATTTCTTTATTTTTCTGGGGCATTCGAATGCTGAAACTATAAATATATATTAAGCCCTCCTTCCCCCACTTCTCCCCCACACCGAAAATGTTTATAATGTTTGAAATAATTTCTTCTGCCCGAAAAAAATAAATAATTGCAGAGTCGAAAGGTTTCAGATGTAGTATTTTTGTTAGGGGGTACGCACTACGACCCCCTCCGTCACATATGAGGAAACGTCCAAATTTCACGTTTCTTTATATGTGAAGGGAGGGGGTCGTGTGCGTACCCCCTAACAAAAATAATAAATAAACTAAATCTGAAATCTTTCGACTCGATCATAATTTCTTTTCGGATATTATTTCAAATTTAAACATTTATAGTATAGGGGGAGAGGGGGGTAGGAGGCTTAATATATATTTTTAATTGTAATGATTAGGGAAAATCGTATTTTTCTTTTTAACTAAAATATCTATATTAAAGAAATGATGTTTAATAATTATTTTTAGATTTTTCTCATTTGTAAATAATTATAATAAAGCTGATTTTATTTCGGGGTAAAAATGAAATTCCGAACTATGAAATCCTGTTGTAGAATTATTTACACTGTAATCAATCAGTTTTTAAATTCGTTTTTACTAGAATATTGTAAAATAGGTCAAAACAAGAAAAAACATTTGATTCACCGGAAAAATGTTTGGGAACCCCTGTTTTACCTATACCCCCGTATGAAATAGAATATTTGCATTCGAAAATAAGAAATTTTGATTGATTTAAAATAATTTTCGCACCTCCTTTGGCGTAGAGATAGGCTCAAAATGATTTATTCAACGTTATTATTGTTATTAGGATTAAAAATAAATTTACTTTATATCTAATCACCCATAAAGTCGATTAATTCCGATATTTAAAAGCTGTAAAAAATAAAATCGCTTTTTCATTACGTTATTAAACTCACACGCTCAAAGGAATAGAAATTCAAATTTGTTTTTAGAGTCAAAACATTATTTTAAAAAATCTAAACAAAACAGACATCATTTTTATTACACCGCATCCCAAGATTGTCGAATTTGAAAGGATAAATTCATCCCATTTTATTTTAGAGTCCATAAACGCTATGGGAATATTCAAATGAGCGCTTACGAATAGTTATTTTAACTTCCTCTAAAATCTCTTCGGAGATACAAGCTCGTTAAAGACCCGACGTTCATTATCGCCAAGGATTTCTCTTAGCCGGATGGAAAATACCTAATTTTATGATACCCATTTCTGATGCCCCTAAAGTCAATAAATCACGCGGGGCGGTTTTCGAAACACTCGACCCCACAAGGAACCCATAAAGAGACGCTCGCGTATGAAAATAAACTAAAATTTTTCGGAATAATTACGCTTTAACGTCGGTCGAAGCGTCAAATGCGACTCTGACACATCTCGTGGCTGTTTTAAGATTTCCAACATAGAATTTCATATCACCAACAGGAGAGAAATGTTATTGTAGAGTCCCTCGACCATCTATTAGATTGTACACAGCGTACTCGTCCTCAGGGGGTATTATAGTGCCACCTCACCCCCGCGGAGACTGAAAAATCGATATCTTGTCACCCTTCCTCTCGATTTTAGCGCCGTCAAAAGTGCTTCCGATTCTTAGGGGCGATACTGCGCTTTCTTGACCGATTTCGCCGGACGTAAGCGGTCAAACGTCGGGGTGTAACCTCGGTGAAATCGCATGCGATGTAAATCGGTGAAAATAGCTTTAAAAATATGTTCTTTTGTTTTTGATAGAATGTTGAATTTCGGTGTCGTATGAAGTGGAGAAGGGGGGAGATTGGGGGGATCGGGGATGTCAAAATTTTCCCTGTTAGCGGTATAATTGATACGATAATCTTAAATTAAGAAAGACGCGAGAAATGCAGGCGCAGATTTTCTAGTGGCGCTTGTATTTTTAAATAATACAAAAAGGGGGTACAGTGTGCCCCCGTTATAATTTTTAAAAAAACATTTAAAAAAACGAATCATTGGCATTGTTATGTCAATAAATCATTTTCTACTTTTGTTATATGTCAGATTTTGATGATGTTTAATAAGGGGGAAATGGGGAAATAGTGATTTTTTTATTATATATAAAACAATTGAAATTAATTTATCCATGTTTCCAGAAAATACCGAATAATACGACATCAATTGAAGTAGGAAATTTTTTTTTAACATGTGCTGTTTAAAAAAAATAATGAAGTTTATGGGGGGCATAGGGTACAAATAATTTAAAAGAGATTAAACATACGTGTTTTATATTGATGCAAAAATTATAGGATTATTAGTTAACTCTAACTGTAACGGAAAAATATATTTAGGCGTTCACATTTAATTTTAAAAATATATGTTGCCCCTAAAGTGAAAAATCCCCGCATTAAAAACTAATTTAAAAAAATGCGTAAAGCAGATCGTGACGCCGTTTTCTATTTTCACCAGCACTCCAGGTTGCCCCGAGAGTGTGTACCGAGCGCAAAAAAAATATCTGAACGTACGCCTATGTCTGGGTACGCAAGCATATAACGCTGGCTCGTATGCAGTGCCAATAATTAGGCCTCTTCGACCTCTAGGTCTGAACTCCCTTCCGCCACCCTGTTAAGTTCGCTCGGGGTGTAAACCCTTTTCGTGGAGGCCCCCCCTCGCGTCCCCTCTCACACTTTACGCGATCTTCACGTGTGTATGCGTTCGTGCACCCGGAACGCGACGAATTTCACGCTTAGGAGGACCGACTGTTTGTAGTAGAAAGTATGGCGGTAAAAAACTAAATATTTTTTTTTTATTATCGCCGGTGGTATAGTAATTCTAGTTTTGGTTTTTCGAAAATTTTTTTAAATACATTTTGGAGTAATAATAGATGGTTTTAGAAATATGAGAATATATATATTTTAAAAAATAAATTGTATTCGTGCGAGAAAAAAATTTGAAAAAATATTTTATGAAGTGTGTACATCACTATCTATATTTTAGATGAAAAAAATTTATGAAAACATATATTTTAGGAATGGTTTCGATCGATATCCCCCTTTCCGATTGAAGAAAAAATTATTAAAAATATATTTTAACTAGGGTACATTATACTGCATATTTTTACGTAGAATGATTTTCGTAAAAATGTACTTTACCCCGTCGGGGACACCAATTCCGTCGATTTCTGCTGTGGAAATGATTTTCTCGCCTTGTTTCTCGCCAAATTTTGGTTTTTATTTTTTTTAAATATATTTTGGAGTAATAATAGATGATTTTAGGAATATTAGAATATGTATTTTAAAAAATAAATTTTATTTGTGCCGAAAAAAAAATTTGAAAAAATATTTTATGAAGTGAATGTATCCCTATCTATAATTTAGATGTAAAAAATTGATGAAAACATATATTTTAGTAATGGTTTTGATCGATATCCCCCTTTCCGATTGAAGGAAAAATTATTAAAAATATATTTTAACTAGGGTACATTATACTGCATATTTTTACGTCTAAGGAATTTGGTGAAAATGTACTTTACCCCGTCGGGGACACCAATTACGGCGGTTTCTACCGTGAAAAATGATTTTCTCGCCTTGTTTCACGCGAAATTTATTTTTGAAAAATAACAGAAAATATCCATAACCACCACCTTTACACTTTACGCCGTAATCATCCCTCGCAACACCCGTCGCAGCCCCAGCGAACGTTATTATTATGTTAATGGGGCGTTATACATATTAATAACTCGCCGGCGGAAACACGGTCGCACACACGCCTACAAACGCGAAACCACGGACGCCGCCACCGGCCCCATTTGCATATCCCATCTTTTGAAGGCGGTCGGCGTCGGTTCGGGGCGAATTTCGACGGGCCCCCTCCCCCTTGCCCTCTTCTTTTCCCGCCGGAACGAACCGGGGGCGTCTTGTGGGGTTCCTCGGGAATTTCCCAAAGGTGAACACTCAATAATATACGCGGTTCCCCTTTCTGTGTGTGGGCTTTCGACGACGAGATAACTGAAGCGTCCCTCGGTGCGTTCCGGGATCGTGTTAGGCGTTGAGGGGACGCGTAGGGGGCGGTCGTGCAAAGGAAAAGGGAGTAAGTAGCCTTTGCGATTGAGTGGTGTGAGATGAATCTCGATGTAAATTTTCTAGGTCTAGATATGGACATACCTACATATCGAAATAATTTTGATGGTGAAGGGGGTCCATTGAAATATGTTTTTATTTTTAAAAATTATTTGAATCAAAATCTGCGGTGTAAAATATGCATTTATGCACGTGAAAATAAGATTTATTAAGATGTTTTTGGCAAAAATCACTTTTAAAGAAAACTTAAAAAAATAATTGTATGGGGGACAAGTTATGAAATTAAATATACTATAATACTCATTTGAATCTATTTAACTTAAATTAAGGAATATACTTATATTACTATAATAAATAAGGAATACCAAGGGAGGGGCACATGAATAATATTTTAATTTAAAAATTGTTTATGGTTGGGGTAAGTGCCCCTTCATCAGATTCCTATTCTCGATAAGGCGATAAAAAATTAATATCCTTACTTTTATATTTCAACGTCTTTTTCTGTAGTTTTTTGTCCTAAAATTCTTGATTTAATTACTTTTTTATTTTTAATCGCCCTGTATATACTTATTTTTGATATACATATTTCGTTTAACATCTTCAGCTTTCTTTATTTCAACACCTATGTATTTGTGCTAACTAAAATTTTGTCTTTTACAATCATAATTACTATTTTAGTTTAATGGGAGTTCCACCAGGTAGTATATCAGGTACTTTATTTTCCTTATTAAATACAAAATAGGATACGGTGGCTTAAAATAGTAAAAATAAAAAATACCCTCCAGGAGTTCTTCACTCATCGAGGTGGTAAGGGTATTTTTTATTTTTTTATTTTCCTTCATATTTAATTTCACGGGGGGCGTGGGGCAAGTTACAAAACTAAACGCAATTTGAATCTATTTAAATTAAAAATGAAAGAGTAATACAAGGATAACCAACATGAATGATATTTTCATTTAAAAATTATTTAAAGTTAGGGATGTTTCTTGGTCAAATATATTTTCATATTTTAATATCCTTTCTCAAAATCTTAATCAATAGTTAAATTCTGATTCCCATACCCCCTAGAATATATTCATTTCTGAAATGGATATTTTTTAACAACTTCAGCTTGCATCTACTTACTTGCTTGTCTTTTACATCATTACTATTTCAACCATTTAATCAGAGTGTGCCACCAGGTGGTACCTTAGGCCCGTTATTTGATTATTTACGTAAATTATACTTTTTAAACTTGCCTTTCTGTATAGATATTACATTTAGACATATACTTCCTTTCTTTCGTGATTTATTGTATCACCAGGTGATATTTTGAGGTCCTTATTATTTATTATTCTATTAAATTAGCAATAAAAATCGTATATTGAATTCTTTTTTATTCCTCTATTATAACTGCAAACTTAGGCGTTCGGAATCATCATATCTACCCGCACCATAAATATTACTAATAAAAATCGTCGGGTACAACAGAACGGGAACACTAACCGAAAATTTCGGTGTTGGATTTCCGATAAGGGAAGCGACATATCTCGACCCCTGACCCCCGTGTCGTGTTGGTTTCCAACCGACGCAGCAGTTGTGACATAACACAAGGCAAGCACAGAGAATTGCCGCTAGGACAGATCAGACGAAACCGAATACTCTTGGCGAACTAATAAATTACATTTTCTGCCGAGTGACACAACATTTTAATACGTTCGGTGATAAACTGCCGGGCAATAATAAATAACTCCCGAAGTTTGGTGTACGTACAATACACATATACAAGTGTTAGTTGGTATAAAGAAGGCGGTATGTTGTTGTGCGGTGATCTAATATTTCTTTCTTAACAAACTAGGCGATAACAGAACAGATACATTGATGGGTTCTTCTCAAATTACCTCCTCTTTTCTCTCTGACATGATTTAATTGCTGTATATTATTTTAGGTATAAATGTCTCTCTAGTTCCTGCTTTACTTGACGAAGGGTAAAAAGTTGAAAGATTATATTTTAATCGGCTTCGGTATCTTCTAATTTTGATGTCAATAAATACTGTCGATTGTCCTCTAGATTGTGTGTGTAATCCGTAAGAAATATGTTATTTTGTTTTATGTTCCTACTTCATAGAAACGATCCTGTTTTAGAATACTAGTTATTAGTCTTCGAGCATTGGATCCCCACATTGGAAATGGGTAGGGAATATTTTAATATTAATTCATTTGTATTTATTTAACGTATGGTCAACACATTATCATAAAAGAAAATTGAAATACGGTGCTAGAATTTTAAATACCAATAAAAAACAATGTAAAATTTAAAAAAAATAATAATAAAAAAAGAAAAACAATAAAAGACAAAAAATAACTAATTATGACAATAAAACTAATATATGTATGTGTATTTTATACTTAATTTTGTAGATCAAAGTGTTGCAGAGTAATTTTATAATAGGGATAGTTGCTAGAGAATCAAATAAAAATTAAAAGAATATTTATAAAAAATTAGAAAAAAAAATAGGTGATTATTAAAATTATTATCGTCATTATTAATACATATTTATATCAAAATACAGCATGCATTTTATTTTATTATATTTGTGATGTAAGTTTTATCATTTTCTTATTCACGTAAAGTTAACATAATTTTAACTACAATTAAATAAGATTTAAAGTTTTATGTCTAACCTATACACCTAATCTACTCACAAATAAAAATAATAACAAACGACTTGTTAGTTACAACAATTCTTTTATGCGGGATTCTTTTGAGCAATTAACAGTTTTGGGGGATTTTGAACCTCTTGTTGGGGGGAAAGCAACGCTGAAATAGGCAGAATTGTCAGTCCGCGTTTTTTTTTGTGAATAATCTAACTAACAAGGGAAGGCAGGCAAGTGTGTCTCACGGATTTAAATGAAACTTGGTGGGTTTATAGACCAATCTAGTGTAACACCAACGGCAACTATCTTAGCGGCCCAATCGCCCGTTAGGCATATATATATATATGTGTAAATGTATACTGTCACTGTTAGGACTGTCAAGTCAAGAATTTTTTTTTACATATATATGTATATATAAAATGTATGTATGTTACATTAATAACGAAA
>JARFOC010001350.1:81195-94469 GCA_031763485.1 Osmoderma eremita
TAATTGATTTTATCTCATCTCTATTAAGTCGGGTAAAAATATCCTAGAAGTAAAAAGTGTTACTTTTGTCTCCGGTCGCGAAGATGTATAAGAGTAGGGGTACTCTTATACATCTTCGCGGTGTTTAAACTTCTCTCAAAACCTCCATATTAAAACTCACTTGATCGAAGCGTGACCGTCGGGAATCCCCTATTTAATAAAAGTTATTTAATTAAATCCACCCGCATACAACGATAATACGCGTGCATTCATACAAATTATAACTCGTACAAGTAAAAATTCTAATTCGTTAAAGGGTCCAATCTTTATTAATAAAACATAAATTCTAGTACCCCTTTAGAACCCCGTCCCCCATCACCCTTTCTGTAAATAAGCTCGCCATTAGCGCGTCGACGGGTTTACGCGCTTGTAATTTATTCGCCCACCTAAACTGAATTTAATTGCCCCCGCTTAGATAAGTGAGTAAGTTGAGGGCAAGCCGTCGAAATTCTTATCTGGCGTTGGTATGCGGTGTGCGCTGGTTGAAATTGGGTAAAACGGGGAGGCGGAAGAGAGGGAGAGAGAGAGAGAGCGGTCGACGGTAATTTACCGGAACATTTCCGGGATTACTTCGCTCTAGTTGTGATTAAAACTGCGGTCTGTGGTGGCGTTGGATTCGCGTGATGGGAGTTTATGTAGATTTTGACCCAATAATAAATGGTGCGATGTTGTTTGTAACTTTCCGATTTAATTACAATTATTTTAGGTCGATCCCCTCTTTAAATAAAAAATAAAATCCGCATCCACCCCCTTTTCATGTTTTTATTTTTTTTTTATGTACCAAAAATATTAAATTAATAAATACATGAAAAATTTAATAGCATAAATCATTTTAGTGTGCCCCCTATTATTACACCCATCAATTTCAATGATTATTAAAGAATTATTTTAAAAAAAATTGTATATCGAAACTTTGATATGCCTAATCATCTGGAGAGGGTAAGTTTAAGTTTATTTTTGAATTTTTAAATGCAATGGAATTTCTTAATAAAATGGTAACAATTCTTTTATTGTATAGGTATCAATGTGATTATTTTGAGTATGGTACCCCTTACCTAAATTTATTTTTAAACATTTATATTAATTAATTCAAATATATTTTTTTATAATTTTCGAACGATCGCAAAACCAAGAATAAGAAAGTAATATTGTCCCTCTGCCCTTCTCTGCTTATCACTTCCTTTTTTCTTGTTATAATTACAATATTATTAATGAGTTTATAATAATTTTCTAATTTGATTTTAAATAGTTTAAGAAATTTTCGACGGATCCTCTGTATTTTATGGTGATTTATTTCAATTTACTTTGTATTATTAAACCCCCCTTCTGTAGTACCTAACATTGATTACTTTATAACTCATAAATAATAATACAACAAAATAATATACTTACATACATAAGCTAACTTTCTAGTGTTCCCATTTTATTTTATAAAAATTTTAAAACCGTCCCCTAATCCATTGCACCCCCCTTGATTTTAAAAATATTTTTAGATAATTGAAAATTTTGTATTTCCATTTTTTCATATTAACAATACGAGAAAAAAAAATAAAATGAGAAATGACGGGGGGGGGATAAAACGACAATTCTCACCACATCAACAAATCGGGGTAGACGTTCAAAAAAGTAAAAACAAAAGAGGTACGAACGAAATGAAACAAAACGCAATAAAAGAGGCTCGTTACAAACGAAAAACAAAAGCATCCATTGGAATTTGCGGTAGCCGGTGGAAAAGCGCGCGCTAAACAAAAACGAATCGACCTAAGCGCGCACCGATAACAAATAGAATGAAAAACAAAAAAAAACATGCATGCGCAGGGACCAAACATAGAAAATAAAAGTCGGACGATAATCGAGAGAAATTGAATATTTCGTTGTATGTGCCTGCATTTATTTACATTGTCGGTCTAAAAGTAAGTTTACCTACATAGTTGCCAGATATAAAAGTTTAAATTTTTAGTAGGAATTAGAGAAGAAAATAAAACATTGATTTCATAAAAATTCTTGGAAATATCAACAATAAATACTTGACAAACGGATTGATGCAACAAAATAAGCTGTATTCGTCTTGATCAGAATTAAAACCAAAATTGTATACTGCAAACATTGTTGCCAGATATCTGTATATATATTTTTTTTCTTACAATATTACTTTTGTCATTTTGTAAGAAATTATTCACTTGGGAGCCCGATGCTAATAATTTTTGGGAAATAGATAGGGGGCTCCAGAAATATTTTATGTATTTTATTATATAATATAATGGGGAACGGCTAATGGTATAAATTAATTCGGAATAAATAATTATATAGACAAAAAGATTACTTGTATAAAATATATAGAATGAAATCCTAAAATTATTCTAAATTAGATACGTTAATAATACATTTAAAAATAATTTCCGAAAGAGGGTGCAATATTTAAGTTATCATACGATTTCATTTAATTTTTTTAAGAAGGGGTACACCAAAATACGGTGCTTAATACCTATTTAGCAGTATGCAATTAGAGGGCAATATTAATAATTTTTTTGTAAAATAAGGGGGTCACTAGAAAGTAAGATATGTACATTATTTTACTCTATCATTATTTTAAGGGGTATAAAATAATAGATTTTCAAAAGGAGGCGGTTCATAATGTAAACTAAATCGGAATAAATATATCTAGCAAAAAGGGGGCATCAAGAAAATTACTAAATAAAAAATAAAATATTTAGAATCAAATCAGAAAATTATTATATGTAAATCAAATGTAAAAAAACGGTGTTTAAAAATGCATTGAGAAAGGAGGTACAACACGATTTTTTTAAAATTTTTTATTAAAAAGGGGTACATCAAAACATGATGTTTAATAACGTATTAAGGAAATTTTTTGACGCTAGCGGCTTCTATCGTAGATACGAAAAGCATTTTAAAATTTAAAAATAGTTTCGGAAAGAGGGTACAATATTTAAGTTACCATGCGATTTCTTTTAATTTTTTTAAGAAGGGTCACACCGTAATACGGTGCTTAATATCCATTTACTCAGTATGCAATTAGAGGACAGTGTTAATAATTTTTTATAAAATAAGGGGGTCACTAGAAAGTAAGATATGTACATTATTTTACTCTATCATTATTTTGAGGGGTATAAAATAAAAGGGGGTTATCAAGAAAATTACTAAATAAAAAATAAAATATTTAGAATCAAATCAGAAAATTATTATATGTAAATTGTATGTAAAAAAAAAACGGTGTTCAAAAACGCATTGAGAAAGGGGGTACAATACGATTTACTTTTATTTTTTTAATAAAAAGGGGTACATCAAAATATGATGTTTGATAACGTATTAACGAAATATTTTGATGCGAACAGCTTTTATTGTAAATACGCGAAGCATTTTAAAATTCATATTCATAAGCACGGGATAAAATTGCGAAAATCTGTTAATTAAAACCGGGGTTTCCCCGTCCAACCAAACAAAGAAAATATGGGGGAAAAACCCACAACAGTGTTAATTCACTTTGAAGCGAAAGTACCTAAATAATAACCAACGAATTGATGATGAGTGTTGCTCGCTACGCTGCCAGGACTGTGACATCAGCGCCACCAGACGACTTATTGTCGCATTAATACCCCGAAATCAAGTCTGGTAAGCCTCTAAGCGCGCCTCGGACATATAGCTCGTTAATACTCGAAAACTCCGGTGAAGATTCATAGCCACCCGCGGTAGGCCGAAGATTAAGCGCCGCCCACTTAGCGATGCCCCCACCATCCGACGCCACGCCCACCGCACCGGCGAGATCTCCCTAGGTGGCGTCAGTGTCGATCGACATTTAGATGCCACGTTGCTGTTTGCGATGCCCGAGATAAATCTTGCTCTCAGCGTCTGGGAGACGCGTCCGAGTAGGCTAACTGCTACTTATAAGGTTAACGTTTTTTTCTTCTTCTTCTCGCTCTTCCTCTGCCGTCGCGTAGAGTGAAGTTTCGATTTTATCCCGGGTTTCGCCGGTCGATGTTGGACGGGGTATCCGGGGGCGAAGGGAGGGGCGGGGACTGGAACACCGCGGGATCGCTGCGAGGCGGTGAGATTTAAGGTTAAATTCGCACGTATGACGTGTAGGGGCATTGCTGTCGTTTATTACGGGTTCTGCTCGACGCGACGAAGTGTATTTACGATTCTCGCTCGGTCGAATACTGAGAAGGGAAGTATGGAGGCATTGAAAAAGGGGGGAATCCAATGTTAGGTCGATAAAATGTATAAAAATACTTTTTTAACTATAGCGATCTTATAAACAGTCCAATTACTACTTTTTTTTTGCTAAAACCTAGTTTAATTGACATATTATATACAGTATGTTAGCAAGAACTATGTACATAATACTTTGTTATTCAATTTACTTAATTGTCATGACGAATTCAGGCCTAAAGGATATTTTTTAAACGTAACTGTGATAAACAATCTCATACAGCATATTTGTTGCTAAAATATATCTTAATGTTGATGTTATATACAGTTTGTTAGCAAAGACTATGGACACAATTCGCGATTCAGTTTTCTTTTTATAATAACGCTTACCAATTTTATAACTTTTATGTCGGTAGGATGTTTTTTTCAATATATAGTTATAATAAACAATCTTATACGACATTTTTTGCTAATATATAACCCCATGGACATAGTATGTACACTACATTAGCCAGAATTATGGACGTATTTCGCGATTCAATTTTCTTTTCTAAGGAGTAATGACAAATTTTATGTATAAATAATACCTTTTTAAATACAACAATGGAATAAACCGTCTTAAACAGACTTCTTTTGCTAAAATGTAGCTTAATTTACATATTGTATATAGGATGTTAGCAATAACGATGGATTCACTAGTTATGATGACGAACTTTATGTTAAGCAATACCTTTTTTTAATATAACAATGTAATAAACAGTCTTATACTACTTTTTACTAGATTCACATATTATATACAGTATGTTTGCAAGAATTATGGACATAATTCGCGATTCAATTATCTTTTCTGAGGACTGATGACGGATTTTTTGACTATAGAATATTTTTTTAAACATAACAATGTAATTAGCCCCCTTAAACAACTCTTTTTTGCTAAAGTGTACGTTAATTGACAAATTGTAGCAATTGTTGTTAGCAATAACTATGGACACACTTCGCGATTCAGGGTTCTGTTTCTATTAGTGATGACGAATTTTATGTCTAAATATTACAATATAATAAACAGTCTTATACAGCTTTGTTTACTAATATGTAGATTCACATACCTATTGTATACAGTATGTTGGCGAGAATTATGGATATGCTCGCGATTCAATTATCTTTTCTAAGGACTGATGACGAATTTTATGTTTAAAGGATTTTTTTTTAAACATAACAATGGAATTAGCCCCCTTAAACAACTCTCTTTTGCTAAAATGTACCTTAATTGACAAATTGTAGCAATTATTGTTAGCAATAACTATGAACACACTTCGCGATTCAGGGTTCTGTTTCTATTAATGATGACGAATTTTATGTCTAAATATTACAATATAATAAACAGTCTTATACAGCTCTGTTTACTAATATGTAGATTCACATATCTATTGTATACAGTATGTTTACGAGAATTATGGCTATGCTTCGCGAATCAGTTTTCTTTTCTAAGGAGTGATAACGGATTGAATGCATATAGAATACTTTTTGAAACATAACAATCTAATAAGACCCCTCAAACAACTTTTTTTTTGCTAAAGTGTACCTCAATTGACATATTGTATACAGTTTGTTAGCAATAACTATTGAGTATACTTCGCGATTCAGGGTTCTTTTCCTGTTAGTGATGACAAATTTTATGTCTAAAGAATACTTTTTTAAATATAACAATATAATTAACAGTCGTATACAGCTTTTTTTGATAATATGTGGATTCACATATTGTATACAGTATGTTGGCAAGAATTATGGATATACTTCGCGATTCTATTTTGAAAATTGATGACGGATTTTATGTCTATAGAATACTTTTTGAAACATATCAATGTAATAAGACCCCTCAAACAACTCTTTTTACTAAAGTGCACCTCAATTGACATTTTGTATACAGTATGTTGGCAAGAATTATGGATATACTTCGCGATTCAGTTCTGTTTTCGTAATAATGATGACAAATTTTATGGGAATATTTTAAGAGAATGAATACTAATTAACATGAATTAAATTAAAAACATAGGAGCTATATCTAAATTCTAATTCATAAATAAAAGGATGATTTACGGTTATAATTTTGAAAACTTTAAAAAGCTCCCGACACCAGCCATGACCCCTACGGTTCGTTTCTAACCAATGAAAGCATTATTAACTCCTATAGAGAGGGCTCATAGTAAAACACCTCAATCCAAACTCATATACCGTATGCCAGCGGTAGAATATGATCATACCCATGTTGATCCGATACAATCCCAAAATTTGAAAGATACATAGTTTATAGTTGAATTCCAAAGCGTTACTATCTTCTTCATACAATATTTTCATATTAATAAATTTGGACACGTTTAATTCTAAGAGAAATTGTATACAGTACGCTAGCGAGAGCTATGGACATACCCGACCGTAAATTTTATGAGTTGCCGGTCGAAGATTTAAAGTTGTAAATAGAATGATATGTTTCTGAAGATTAATACTTGATTTTCTAAAGATATTTAATCTTGTAAAAGTTGACTCAAAGTAAAATAACCTAGAGATATAATTCAACGTATTAGCGGATATGTACCGTTGTAGATAGGAGTCAATTTCGAATAAATTAATTTAATTTCTTTACGTTTTCCTTAAAGCTTTGTAAATCTTTGTTAGTATCATAATAAATGTATGTATGCATATATACAGTATGACAGCAAGATGACCATGACCATACCTATATTCAATAATTAAAAAATCTTTTTAGTTGCTCTTTAATACATAAAATATTTGCCAGTTTTTATTACCTTCCTAACTATTGTTATAATAAGTACTGTAAGTTTATATCATTTACAAGTTCAGAATCATTTTCGGGAAAAATTGCAAATTCTTGCACTGGGCACCATTCAACGAAATACTTTCTGATAAACAATCTGAATATCTAGTATCAGCCACTACAAAGAAACATATCATTTCATACTTATTTTGTTAGATAAAAATGACATTTTCATTCACGTTAAACACTTTATTTAAGGACTTTTACCTTGGAAGATTATCAATCATATTGTACAATTTCCTTTTTTATCTTTCCTCATTTCCGAGCTTTGTCTTCGCATACATTTTAAATCTCAATTTCCCTATCACACACCAAAGGAAACTCCCATACATAATGTTGCGTACAGTCAAAGCCAATGCTGCAACGAACAATATCCTTGTGTGGTCTCTCGTCGGGTGTAATACGTGATGGGACTTATATGGGCCTCGTCGAACAATAACACTTTCGTGGAATAAATCTCGCGGAGATAGCGATCTGGGTGCTATTTGTTCAGTTATAAGTACCACGCTATGGTGCTTTTTGTCGCTACTTCGAGTTCTCGCAACGGAGAAGCGCGTAATAATGTTTATCCCTCCCAGACAACCACTCCGTTATTGTCTCTATATATATCACAAAATGCGGCGGGAAAAGGATAATTCAACCTCCCACATTTGCTGTCGTAAAACGGCCGTTTTTGGATGTAAGTAAATTGAGGATGTGTTTTACGAAAAGATCGCTAAGAAGAATAATATTCATGCAATACCTAATACAATTTCACGAATCAAAATGGAGTTAGTTCGGGAACTTAACGAAGATGATCGAGACACAATTTGACGACGAGATGTTAGAGCATCTGATAGACAATCGGAACCATCACTAAAAGATGTTTTTTCAATGGTGAATACACATTTTATTTGAATGCAAACGTCAATCAACATAATGTCTGTGTTTGTTGCGATAGCAATCCACAAACAAAATAATAAACAATATTAAACAAAATGTAATTTATTTGCTTAACCACACATATAGACCGGAAGAATGAGGAATAAGAAGTTTGCTCCAAGTACAATAATTTCTAAACTACCACAAAAAAATTACCCTAAATAATAAAATATCGTGGGTAAAAGGGATAAAAACACGGAAATAATTAGGGGGTTCCCGCTCAATTTCGGGCAATTTTATGTATCCAACTATGCACAGTAAATTTGATACAAGTACGCTGCAATCAATGCGTTATTAGAGCAGTTTATTCCTAATTTATGCATTTATGATTTATAATGAGTAGGGGGCGATCTGAGGCAAAAGGGGGGACATTAAATTTTAATTAATTCAAATACTCGGGGGAGTGATTATAACAGGCAAATTTTAGGGCGAATATATTCAAAGATCATTATCTTTTTTTATTAATTTAAATTATTGCATCACAAACAAGCTGCCCCCTTTCCTAAAGATACAAGGTGTATTTATATATGACTTTCTTTCTTGCTTTAGAATTAATATTAAAATTAATTTTATGATAATTAAATAATATTAAATCGGTGCAAAAACATTTTTTTTTACATACAAAATTTATATTGCGGAATTAAAGGGGTAAATAAATAAAAAATAAATTAAATGAAAAATATTAACTCACCTAAAATGTATCCCTATATTATTTAAAATTTTAAATTCTGTTGCAGTCATATTCTGAGTTGTTCAATAGGGGACGGGGGAAGGGAGGGGGACAACTTAATTAAACCAATTAGCCTTTGCGTTTCAATTTATTTATACCATCAGGATTCATTTAATAATTAATCCAATATAATGCAATATAATAGCATTTTTGACCCCTCTTTTCTTTGTATTTTTTTTTAGTTTTCAAATTTGATTATTTTTATTTAAAAAATTAAATAATTTGCACCGCATCTAATTGTCGCGACAAAATCAATTCTGTGACGTCGCATACGAAACAGACCAACTGTCTTTGCGTCCGGTTCCGTCATCTAACTCGCCTAATTCCTCCCCAACACTCCCCCCTCGGACCCCCAAATGTTCTTCGACAATAATATCGTTTAATTAGCGTGCCACTAATTACTCGCCGTTTATTGTTAGCTTTAGAATTAATATTAAAATTGATTTTATGACAATTAAATAATATTAAGTTGGTGCAAGTTCCCTGAAATACAAAAATATATAAAATTAACATTACGGAATTAAAGGAATAAATGAATAAAAAATAAATTAAATGAAAAAAGTCGCGTAATATCAACTCACCTAAGATGTATTCCTATATTCTTTAACATCGTAAAATTGAGTAGTTCAATAAAGGGGGGCAAAAAGGGGATTAAACCAATTAGCCTATGCGTTTTAATTTATTTAAAACATCAGGATTCATTTAATAATTAATCCAATATAATGCAATATTAATATTATTTTTTGACCCCTCTTTTGTTTGTATTTTTTTTTAATTTTTCGATTTTAATTATTTTTATTTAAAAAAATTAAAATAAATTATGCCGTATCTAATAGTCGCGTGAAAATCAATTCTGTGACGTCGCATGCGAAACAGACCACCTGTCTTGGTTCCGTCATCTAACTCGCCTAATTCCTCCGCAACACTCCCCCCTCTGATCCCCCCAAATGTTCCTCGACAGTAATATCGTTTAATTGGCGTGCCACTTATTACTCGCCGTTTATTGTAACCGTTCCAGGATGTAGCGGGCGAAACAAAAGCCACCGTCCCCTCCCCTTTTCCCTCCTTGCCCCCTTTTTCTCATATAAACTGCCGGTAGAAAAAAATACGTTGAAAATATAAGGTGGAAAACGTATAATAATGAAAAATGCCCATAAAGAGAGAGAGAGAGGAAAATAGTAACACAGATGACGGTGGGTGTAGTGGTTGCCCCGTCCGTAGGTGCCCCGCGCCGTACTTACTTCGTTACGCACGCACGCGGCATTCCCACCGCCGCGTAATGAGTGCCCCCGTACTGCAGGCTGACATAACCTCGAAATTATACGGTAATTATAGTTAAAGCAGCGTTACGGCGCTATACGATATAACAAAAGAAGATCAGCCGGCCGTGGACGCCTCTAGTGGTCACGGTGGGACACATGTACACGTAAAAATTATTCGCTATAATCCCCCCTCTCCCTAAACCCCCTTCTTTTCCCCTGGGTGTAAGGGGAACGACGAGGAAAATAAAAATATTATCGAGTTTAATTTTTAGATTTTTTTTACGAATTTGTACCGGATGAGAAAGATATTTAGCATTTTTAAAATCTATGTAACAATCAGGAGTGGCCCCCCCCCCTTTATATACAGGATGACGCATTAGTGTGGCAAAACTCGATATATCCGTCCTCATATAAGAGTTATATCTACGAAGGAAGGTAATGTTAGAGTGTTATTCAAGTGGTGTTCTGTGTGGTGCAAATCTCCCAGAGTGCGTAGTCTAACATTATCTTCCTTCGTAGATTCTGCTGAGGATGGCAACTTAGTTGCCGAAATACGAATCCAGGAGTTCTTCACTCATCGAGGTGGTAAGGGTATTTTTTTTTACCATTTAATTAGTTTAAAGTTAATAAAGCTAAGTTGATGTATCTTGAAGATACATATTGGAATAACTTAGGAATGATGTTACTATACTACTTTGCTGATTCTTTGTGTTGGTATTTTATTATATTCCAAACAGTTTCACTTTTATTAGTTGCTGTTTTGTATAGAGCAGTATTGTAAAGCGAAACCTTAACATGTTGGATTTAGAATAATGTTTACAATCAGAACTTGCAATAAAATTGATAACATTCCCTTTAAGATAAGAACGTTAATGGCGATTTCTGGCAAACCGGAAGTGATACAAAATAATAATTTACTCTGATAGTTCATTTTGGTCTAGCGCAGTGTTTTTTTTTTGGGGAATTTTAATATATTTCCTCCCCAAAAATGTTTTAATGAACCACTCAATTTGAGTGACTCTGTATATTACATAAGCCTGTATTAGCAATTGTATTGACAAGGGAGATATCTGCATTACGCAAATCAATTGCCAACTAAACCACTACTATTCATTTATTAATCCAAACAATTAGACGAATAAACAAATGACTTACCATTTGAAGAACTTGTAGCTACTAGTTTCCAGTTGCTATCCTGTAAATAAAAGAATAAACACATTAGTAAGCATTTATTTAAAAATATGCATAAGTAACTTTGTAAATTACAAAGATGCGTGGATAAGTATATTTTATGAGAAGGAAAATATAAATAAAATGATAATTTTGCATAATCAACGGTACAAATTCAATGATAAATAATTTTGAAGTAAGTCAACCCACCAAAATTCAATCCTTTAGTCTTTCCGTAAGTTATCCACCTCAACACGAAAAGTCACACGCGATAGAAAGAACTAAAGTCAATTTCACAGTCACAACACAACATATTTATTAATCTAAAAATTTCGCGCCGATAACTTGTGACAGCAATCAGCAAATCTCGTTTGGTTTCCGACCACCTTACTGTAACGCGAAACTATTAGAAATGAAATGAAATACAAATATTCCAAACGAAAATAGGCTTTTAATAACATCGATATTAACATCGCAACTCGACACCTCGGCGCAAGGCTTTTTTGTTCGATCCAAAAAAAACAATGTGCACATGTTTTGTTAGAGAAAGTCGTTATCCGTTTATATTATACCTGCCATGTGGATACACTTATACCGAGTGCACGCACTCGTGCTATGTTTAGGAATCTAAAGTGTAGGATAAGAAATGTATTTCTCCGATGAATCTACGTGCTAGATAAAGATGCCTATTGTGTTCTAAGAAACTCAAACATCTATAGATCGTCTCAACCTCCGTATGCGGTATGAGATACAATAGCAACTTCAATCTCTTACTATCCTTAGTTGCCGTCATTAGCCCTATCTTCACTTCCGATTGCTATGTTGCAACTTATTTATATATGTCGGCGTCGGCAAAGTACCTATCTATGAGTCTATTAGCGTCAACTGCTGTCAATTGTTATCGTCGTAGCTTTAAAATATTTTTTAGTTAAATTCCACGTTAATTTGTTTATATATAGTTGTACAAATCGTTCTTTTCAGAATGCCTCCATCTTTTTCCAGCGTGCATGGGGTAATATGGATGTTTTGCTTGATTTTTTGAAATTCTATAACCTACACATTTAATTACAGTTTTCACTGCAGTAATGGAGCATGTAGTGAGAAAACGGCGTATGGGAGAAACGTTTAACCTGAAGGAGAAGTGTATGTTTGCAAATGTTTTAAATTATTTTAATAAAACTATGAATGTGAGTGCTACTGTTCACGAAGCAAGTAAAGCTTTGGGTTGCTCGGAGCGTACAATATATAATATAAAACAGGAGCAACAAACTGGTTCATTATCAAGTCCAGAAAACCCCAAGAAAAGGAAAGGCATACAAGTAAATGACCGATTACAAACATATGATGAGAACACGCAAGCACCTATTCGACGTAAAGTGCAGTTTTTTTTATACAGAATATGCCACGTACATTAAATGCAATTCTTGCTGCTGTCAATGCTGATGATGATCTCCCTAAAATCAGTCGAGCACCTTTACTTAGATTGTTACACAATATCAGTTCACAATATAGTTCAGCGTAGTTTCTTAAAGTTTCTAAGGTAATCTCACTGATGGTATTTATCCTGCTCGAAGATATAGTTATGACGTTATGCTTGCTACATTTAATTTTGCATCTCTTGAATGTCGCCGTAGTATTACTAACATCAAGTTTTTATACAACCTCTTAAATAATAAAATTGATTGTATGTTTTTGTTAAATAAAGTTTCTTTTTATGTACCTAGGCTCTATCATCAAGACATTCAGATGCATTTTATTTACCCACAAGTAGAACTAATATAGGGCTACTGTCACGTATATTTTTGATGTGTAATTATTTCAATACCATACGTGACACTTGTGACATTAATTTTGATTCTTTATCAGATATTGTGAGGACTGTGGTGTAGTATTGCTTCTATATTGCCTTATGTATTTTCTAATTATTGAGAATATTGTAATTGTATTCGTACATTTTGAATTTTTTTTCTTTTTTCTTGTACTTGGATTTAAACCTGTTGGAACTAAACCATTACACTGATTAACAATGTTTTTGTCCCGAGCACAAAAATGCCTGATTCCCATATACTTTTGCATAGTGATGGGTTGCTACAAGCGAAGCTGCTATTTTGTAGCTGCTATCCACCGATAGCAGTTTGTAGCAGCTACGGAA
>JARFOC010001350.1:94569-112127 GCA_031763485.1 Osmoderma eremita
TCAAAAATGGAATACGGTGTTATTTAGTGACGAATCTAAATTTAATCTGGTAGATTCTGATGGTATGTGCCGCGTAATACGCCCTGTTAACAAAAGACTTGATCCCAAATATTATAACACAAGTGTAAAACATGGGGGTGGAAGTGTGATGGTGTTTTTCCGACAAGGATGTAGGACCGTTACGCGGAATAGATGGAATTATGGATCGGTTTGTATACCGAGACATATTGCAAAATGTCATGTATCCATACGCGGACGAAGAGATAGATAGCCTATAAGATGGAGATATCAGCATGATAACGACCCGAAGCATACGGCAAAAGTAAAATCGTGGTTGCAAGAACATAACGTTTCCGTTCTCAATTGGCCTTGAACCGGACTTGAACCCAATTGAGAACCTTTGGGAAATCCTTAATCGACGAATGAGAAACAACGATAAGTATTGAAATAAAAACGAGTTATTTTCAGCCCTTGTGCAAGCATGGACAGAAATTCCTCAAGTTACAATACAGAACCCTATAGAATCAATGCCACAACGGTGTGCAGCAGTAATAAAACAGGGGTTATGCTACTAAATATTAATTTTTGTATGGTTGCTTAACTTTTGTCGCGCTATTGTTAATGAACGAACCGTTATTTATTATTGATATTCCCAATATTCTTATATACATAAATTTTGAGTTGTTTTTACACATTTTGATATCTTTATTTTCAAATCCCTACATTAAATCGTCTACTGTTTTTAACAGTCTTTGATAATTATGAATAAGTTCTATACGAGGATGCTGTTGCTTAACTTATGTCCGACACTGTAAGTAGTAGTAAAGCCGAGTACAGAAAGCACGTTGTCTGTGTAAGATAGACCCGGGCTGATTGATTAAATAATTGATTATTTTGTTGTATGTATTTAATTAAAACATAACCTAGATCCTAGCATTAAAATATATTGATTTCCACACGATTAGCTATTTGTAATATTGGTTGCATAATGTAAAAGAGTCAGGTGAGTTTGAGTTCTATTTGATCGTTTTAATCAAGTTGCAAAACTTTTATCACTTATGAATATGTACATACATTATTAATGCAATAGAGGCAATAATTGATGGACGTCCATCCATGACGCAGGAGAGTACTTCACATAAAACAAAGAAATAACATCTGCCAATGATATAAGTTCCACTTCCACTGAACATTTTAAATTAGACAATTGAATACATATGGTAATAATTTATTCGACAAACTCTACATTAATGCTTTTTTAACCTTCACAAACGCATAAGGTACGAGAAGAGTATAAAATAATAATTAACAGAAACATAATGTATAACTGCAGGTCTGTTTTTAAACTATAAAAAAGAAGAGGGTAAAGAAAAGCCAAGTCCGAATTGTTATTTAAAAATGTTTTTCCACTTTTTATAGCAAAATAACTTTTACGGTTTGTTTATTCAATACGTCCTCTTCTAATGTAGCCCACATTACAAAACTAATACTTTATTTTTATCCCGCGATCTTTTTGACCTTATGCGCTCACTCAGATATAAAAAAAATCTGAAAATCGTTAAAAAAATAACTTTATAACCAAGCACAGAATAACACCGCAATAATTTCTTTTCCGATTTCCTTAACATGGAAAAAATCAAATGTGAAAATAGCTGATGCACAATACGTCATATCCAGGAATTAAAACCTGCGAAGTGGTCTATTGAAGAATCAGTGGCGTCCCGAGGAAATAAATGTATGATGTTACCATAGGGTTATGTTTTCTGTCAAATCGTAAAGGTAAGAAGTTATTAGTTTTTAACCTAACACAGACCAACCAACTCTTTATTATTTTTTTTATTTTGATTTTATTGAGTTTGACGATGAACACCGGAAAATATTCAATAGATGTTGTCAAATGCATAAATCATGCTCAAACCAAGTGCACGTTTAGAACAGGTAAAATGCATTAACCGCTATTTACATCAGTGGGTATTTTATAATCTTTTTTTCAGAAAACCCATTTTTTTCCTAGGATATACTATATCAATAAAAAATACATAACGCAACTTCCAGGAAAATTATTGTATCAATTTCAGACACATGCTCTAAAATATTTAACCAAAATTCAAACTAATCTGCATTACTATATTATTGTTACAAACGCAGAACATTCGACTTTACTACAGTAAAAATACAGCGCACGTCGGTTGAGGGGGGCCCAACTACACGGTCACACATCTATACAATAAGATATTAAATAACTGGTTGTGATAGAATCCCTAGAACAAACAGAATTGCAAATTATCTTTTTAAAACAAAATTCCTGGGAATATTTATAGGAGCAAATTATAATATTAAATGGGTATAATGCTGAAGGATTTTTATATACTCAACATTAATGATCCTTATAATTTGAGAAATATAAGCCTACCTGCACGGAACAGACAGGTCGATTATGGGTTGTTGAACATCGATTCAATTATATACCTGAATAAAAAAGCCTGCCGTGAATTAGACCTTAGAATGTGACAAATTTAAGGCACTATCAACTGTGGTATTTGCCGTACAAACAAAACATAACCTTTCACCACAAAACACTACAGAAAATATCAAAGGCAAAACTGATTACATTAATAATAGGAATCAATACCATAAATACATTTGTATAATTATGTATATATTTTATATGTATATATTCAATATTTTTTTTAGTATACAGATAGTTCTAAGAGAATATGCATATACATATATGTATGCATCTTTGTTAAATTTACTCAATAATAACTTGTATCTATGTTTTCTATGTGCATGCATTTAGTTTTAGTTAAGAGCTACTTTGTACGTTAACCTTGCACATAATTGCGATGCTCACCCATAAATACCCAACAACCCTTAAATAAATCAATGTTACTCACACGATTAAGTGAGCACTGATATATCTAGAATAATTACTGCACCCGACATTTAGTGCCATTGTTTGGAAATCATCAACCAGTACAATATATGAAGCTTCATTAAATTTTACTACTTATCCGGATAGGTGCATTTGAACGTGTACCATAAACTAATTCACTTAAATGAGCTTATTATGTAAGAGTTCTGGCATAATAACCATTAAATACATAAGGTAAACGGTTTAATATTACTGATAGATCTTTAGTGGAAAATTTGCATCAAGAGATCACAAGCTGTAAAGCAAACACTAATACTAGCACACAATAAAAGTTCAAACATAACCTAACAAAATAAATTATACTGTTATAACAGGAAAATTCGTGGGGCAAAAAACGAAAAATATGATTCATAATTATGTATATTTAGGTTCTATTGTAACATGATAATGGTGATGACATGATTAAATAAAAAAGCAAATAGAAAACAGAATAACAAGTTGCTATTATCTCCCTGATAATAGGATACCAATATGATTGTAAATTGTGGCCTAAAAAAGATCATTTATACCTATTATTTACCTCCACAGGAAGTAGTAGTATTTCTTATCTTATCAACACTTGATAAGCAACCGATAACTGATTAAATTTAATATGATAGTTACTGTTTTAAGTCACACAATTTAACCTAGAACACCTAAAATTTATTGTAAAATTAATTGTAATAGTCTAGTAAGAAGTGACGATCAAAAACACTACATAAAACTGATCTACAAATTATTATTATTATATTAAGGTAAGTAGTAAACGTATAGATTAAATTTATTTAGAGAAATTGTGTTTCTTTGCTTTATTGTAGCAATGTATTGTGTGTTTGTATTACGCATGTGTAGAAAATTCATTGTCAGTTGACACTCATAATATAGTATTAATTCTTGAAAAGTTTATATACAAACCTTTTTATTTGGGCTTCATCATGTCTTCAAAAGAAAAAATATGTACGTACGAAAAGAATTTTGATTTAGCAGTGATACCAAATGTTCCCAAACTCATCAAATTCCATGTATAAATCTGATCGGATCCCTAAGAGCAATATTCTTTCTAATTTAAGAAATAAAAGTAATAAAAATTGTACTCCTTGTATTATATGGGTTAAACCCAAAATAAAACTCCAAGGTCAGATGACGCGTTTTACTGTATTTGATTCGTTATATGTATTGTTCTTACATTCTAACAATAATAATGCATGTCCTATGTTTTGGCCTATAGCGCCATCTACACGCATATATTACATCTACCCTTTTTAGTCTTATAAATAAGTTTTGGTGGCTTTCTTACAATCCTGCCAGATTTTGTTCTTAGTTCGCTATCTTTACAACTAGACTTATTACTATTGCTTAAACTACTTGAACAGCGGGTGCTGGGATTTTGTGATTCCTGGCTAATGGGTGTGCCAACATCAGAGGGATCACTGTCCTAACTCAACACTACTACATCTGGACAACCATATTTCGCAAACATTGATTTAAATTTTGAAATTATTTCTATTACTGACTTATTTTTTAAGGTTATTAGTTCAAGCCAGTTGGAGTAGGCATCCATCACAACTAAGTATGATTTGTTCCCATATGGAAATATGTCGGCACCAAGTCTTTCCCAGGGGCGATTTGGTATAGGATATGGTTTGAGTGTTTCTTAAATCGTAACGTAAAAGTCGAAACCTGATTCTCTGTAATCTCAGTGTTATTACTGCTAAGTCATTTTTAAATATGGCTTCAAGAGGCTTGTGATCTGTATGAATTTTGATGTTTAACGCGTATATGAAATTTTTGTACGCCAAATACAATACCAAGCATTTCCTTTTTTATCTGAGCATAGTTTTGTTCTGTTACGCTTAAGCTTCTGGAAGCATCTGCTATAAGATGCCCTTCTTGTAAAAGACAGGCTCCTATTCCATCTTTAGAAGTATCAGTCTCTATAATGATTGATTTATTTAGTACAAAAAATCATAATATCGGCTAAAATGTTTTAAGTCATTTATATTACTTCAGCAACGCGAATTCATTTAATAAGATTCATTATTGTTGGCTTTTATCGTACAGACAATGGACATGGCTTTTCATTAATCACACATATAAAAATCATAAAAATGGGAAAACGAATAGAAATGGGTCATTTACGGAAGATTTTAAATATTTTGTTTAAACTTATAGCAAATCTACGGCGTGTGAGAGTAGAACACCTGTAAGGTTAAGATCTTTATAGTAATTCTACGTAGTAATTTATGATGGTGTGCTGAGTGATGTACGAAAAAAATAAGTCAATATAGAGTGCATGTTAATGTTAATGTTAATTGTGCCAAATAAGTAGGAAAATTATCATTAATTAGCAATAAATATGTAAGTAAGTTAAGTAATAGTCTTAGTTTATACTTATTTCAAGCCCGGGTAGCTCAGTCGGTAGAGCATTGGACTTTTAATCCAAGGGTCCAGGGTTCAAGTCCCTGCTCGGGCGACTTTTTTTTATGCGATGCAATAAATGCGTAATGCATACTAATATAGTTATAACGTCACAACATTTTTATTTTTAATAATTAATTCGAAAAAATGCTGTGTATACTATTTATTTTTACATTTGTAGGGGTTTAATGAGAACGCCATAGTAAGAATAATATGAAAAGAGATGTAAGATATTGTCATTAATCTTCAGTAACAGAACATGGAGGAGGATTGTACGTTTAGCCTTATCTAACGAATATTGGACGGCTATAAATTCTAGCATAAGACAGATGTTCCCTAAACGAAACACTTAAATTACTGGCCTGATCCACACAAATCAGGCAAGCGTAAGCAAACGTCACGCATAACTAAAATCAATGTCTTCCTGCCATTTAGAGACCATCATTAATTATTCCTCTAACTACAGAAGACAAAATTAAATAAAAAGATAACAAAGACAAATTATAGCCGTAACGCTCTTCCAGCATCTGTGGCTATTAGAATTTCAAAATGACGATTTGGACATTAATAGTGCTCTAGGTGTGTCCTGACATAGTAAGCTGTAAAATATCCCCACAAAATTTATAACCGAAGACGTTTTAAAATATGACCGCCAGCTACTTTAAAAAAGTCCATAAATTTTTCAATGGTCTTGATATCGTTTGCGCTGGCGAAAATTTTCAGTACCCGTTCGATATCTACTACGTGGAACGGTATTATTTACGATCCTGACGAGAATATGTTTCAGACGTTTAGTGCGAGCTGTAAATCCTGTTCGGGATCGGTACAGATGGTCACAGTGTTGCAGTTGCGTAAAAAAAACAAGGAAAAACGAATATATTACATAATCAATTATTGCTCCTATTTATTTTGACTTGGTTGCATTTCAATAAACACACTGTTCGGATTACTCCTCCCGCACAAAGTATTAATTAATTCGGGACGACACGTGTTTCGGGAATACGTGGATTCCCATTATCAAGTCGTATAACTGAATGAACGCAAAAATATCAATAACTAAAAAGATGTATCCCCAATATATGTACAATCTTTTCTCACACCCCGGAACGCAAAAATTCTTGGAAGAACCACGCGAGCGTTCTTAAATGTGTGCTTTACTACAAACTATCAATGCGCTTCCTTTGCGCAACTTGGGCGCTCACTTTCTGAACATAATTATAAACATGAGAAGAAAAGCTTGTACAGAAGAATGAATACATTTACGTACGGTAGAACGGAATTATGCATCCTGTCAAGTTTGAAATGTGACATTTGGCGGGCTAATCTGTTTAGTTGTATTTGCAGACCACCAGATGGATAGGCAGACAAATTTAACGTTAAGTGCCTCATCTCTCCTAACTATATTATCTCTGGTTACAATGAAATAACGATAAACGACAAGCAAGGGTTAATATATTCGGATTATGAAAATGCAAAGTATATAGAAACACAACGATGCAATTATGCTATTACGGATAAACATGCATTACATAAATCAATAACCTCAAAGAATATAAGAATCTTGCATTCGCTATAAATTTGTATACACCTGCCATATAATTTATTCTAGGGGATCTTATGTATATAAATACTTCTGTATCTATTTTTACAATGAAAGGCAATATATTGCTTGTCTTTCGTTTGATTATGAATCTCACAGGCACAAACAGATACAACATTGATTCTGCCCTTATAACCAATGTTTACTCAACAAGGTGGTCACTTAAATTTATTTTAAGCCACCGTATCCTATACCTAACCTACATCTATTAAACAACCTAAAAAATGATTGTAGGCGGAATAATTTCGTTAATACCAGATACAAAAAAGACATTATTTATCATAAATTTATGAAGCATGTAGGGACAATTTTGCTGTTTTGATATACAAAGTAACTGCCGAAGATAGAAGTGCAATGGATAACGTTAATTTAAAAACGGATTTGTTCAATGAAATTTGCTGTTTGGCAACATACCAATAAAAGTATGGTAAGCAAAGTAATGGTATGACAGTTCATGGAATTCTTTGGGCATGTTCGAGATCGTCACTAACCTAGTTATCGGTGAACCATTAGTACAAAAAGACGAGTTTAATAATTTGTTGTCAGTGCAAGAAAATGTGTATTCTACACTTGTTTGTGTTTGTTATATTATTTTGACACAATACGTGCATACAATGAGTCAGTAAAAACATAACTCTGTAATCTAAATGATATAAATAAATAAAGTAAAAATAGAAATAAATTTTAAAATCTAAATCGAGGACAAAAATTACAATTAAGTTACAAAGAAAAAAGAAGGGAATAGAATTCATGCAAAACAACTCTTTAAGAAATAAAATAAATTTCTCCAGATGGTAGATTCGATTAATGGCAATTTATTAAACACTTTAATGTCCATATAACAAATATATTTTATGTGTCTGTAGCAGATGATGATAGTCAGAAGGTAAGTACCATCTAACTTAAAAGACAAGTATTCAACAAATCGGTTTTCGTACCGACTCCAATGTTAAATTCAAGCAAGTAAAAATAGGGTACCATACGACTGTGGCATAGTCCATCTTACTCCTCACCAATGCACAATATACTGCTTTCAGTGACGCCATATTAGTAAAGCCCCGGCATCGTCTAACCAAGAAACCCAATGGTTTCTGTTCTGTGTGTTCTGGAGGTTAGATGTCTCTTTGGTTTTTACCAAACTCACAATCCAACGTGAACTCGATGATACAGAATGCTGAACAAGTAGCAAGCACCTCTCCGTCGTACACTGGAGAGTCCGAAACAGCTATCTGTGCGTTGAGAGTGCCTGTTGCTACATAATCAGATGTGTTGTGTGATGCTAAAAGTTTATTTCTATATTTTTTGATATATTGACGGATAATGATGCTAGTGAGAGACAAATTATTCATTTATCCTCCCACTGCACCGTGTGACGCTATTTAGCTATTTTAAATCTAGGAATTCGACATTAATTATTGTTACATTTTTCTTACGTGTCGGATATTGTCAGAAATCTGTTTGAGATTCGTCATATAAAGTTACTTTTATAGCCACCAATAGCAAATGGAAATTTGGCATGGTTACGGCGTATAATTGTTTACAGAAGATTTATGGCTAAACTTGGAATTTCCTGGTAACAAATACCATGCTGATATCCACAGAATTGTTTAGAGTGAATTGTATCTAAAAAACTAAATAAATTAAATATTGAATTCGTGCAAATTTATTTTAATATTAGAGATAATCAAAGAAAACACTATGAATGAAAGAAATCTTCACTATACTGAGTCGACAAGAATGTGATAATTGTTTTACCAAAACACAGGTTTCATCAGGCTAGACTAGTCTGATGAAGCAAATGTTTTGGTGAAGCAATTGCCACGTCCTTGTTGACCTAATATAGTGAAGATTTCTTTGGTTCATAGTGTTTTTTTTATTTACCATGAATCTTCATCAAGTAAACCTGATATCAATTCAATAAGAGATAATCCTTAAGTCCCTAACAAATAATAAATTGTTCCTTTGAGTGCTCAGCTAGCGTGAACAGCAATAAAGGGATAGATGGAATAAATTACGGCTTGGCAATTTTGGGAATCGGTGCGGATCAGGTACGGTGCCTCGAACTATGATTTTATTTAACTAACTCCTGCGGTCTCCCAAATTAAATACTAAATAATTTATAGAGAATAAACGAACTTGAATAGCGAGGACGTGAAGACAGTGAGCTCGCCGCCTATATCCGACCCCAGTTATCCGGGTAGTTGAGTTAATTGCAAGCCAAGACGGATAACTTCGCTTCATTACCGATGCGTGCGGCTTGTGCGTAAGCATAAACTCGCTCAAATATCAAAGGTTGCCGTGTCGTCGAGATAATTCCTCTTCGTTCCTGCTATACTTACGGTAGGTACGTTCGGGGTTTTATTTTAAGCGGTGACTGAGAAACGGCGCTGCTCCTACAGAATAATTTATTTATAAGCGTCGTGTATTGCTAGAATGGAGGATGACTGCCGCATTTGTGTGCGGCGCGTTATTTTCGATGCTATTATCGTAAATTTATCGTGCGATTGTGTACACGATATACCGAGGAAGTGATTTAGGATGGAATTAAACTGCCGAAGAGGAAAGAGATTGACGCAACGGGAAGTTTGTTTGGTATAGTGTGTCAGTGGTTAGTTTACACTAGAAAAAAATAATTGTGTGGGAAATCCAACCGTTCAATTCGTTTCAACGACAAATACTGCGGTTCGTTACAGCCGAATATTGTTTGAGTGAGAATAGTTTTTATTTTTAATTGGCTGCTTATGCTAACCTTCCGGTAAGCGCGCAGAAAAAAAATTATACTAGTGGGCGCTTATGATAATTATTATAATAATATCAATTTGTTTTTTAAATAGCCAACCATATGCTGTGCCTTATCTATAATAATAATTAACATTAAGATATATAGTGAGCTTCACGATAAATTAAAATAACTATAATTAGTACAGATGATAAAATCACCGTGATGAAAAACAAAAATAAACTAAAAGATAGGAGAGAAGGAGTGGTATATATAAATGATGACATGACTAAGGAGGAAAGGGATATACAAGGAAACCTAAGAAAAATTGCAAGAATTGAAAGAGCCAACGGAAAAAAAGTTATAGTGAAATACAAAAAATTAATAGTAGAGGGGGAAATATGGAAATGGAATAAAGAACAAAATAAGATGTGAGGAGGTAGTAGCAGAAAAGAATGATGCACGAAAGAAATGGTTGAGAACGGGGAATCAGGAAGATCAAAAGATATATAGTCAAGTAAGAAAGGAGAGTAGAAAGGTGATACCAGAAGCAAAGGTTTTATAGGTAGAAAACGAAATGAAGAAGATAGAGGAAGAAGGACGGAATAAAAATTCAAAGAAATTTTATCAAATGATTAACAGCCAAAAGACTAAGAAGAAGACAAAAATGCATAACATGAAGGATAAGAACGGACAACTAACCGAAAACGATGAACAAACTAAACTGGTATGGAAGAACCATTTTAAGAAAGGATTCTTATTCTTTAACTGGTGTGCGATATATATGAATTTCTTTCAATACGATATGGGATCCTTCCAGAAATGACTATGTAGACATAGATTATAAGCGGAAAATTTGTGTTATACAAATGGTGTTCTGCGTGGTGCATATCTCCCAGAGTGCTGCGTCTACAATTATTTTCCTTAGTTGCCGGAATACCTATCCAGAGTTCTTCACTCATCAAGGTGGTAAAGGTATTTTTTACTTCTATTAACGAACTGTTTTATAACGCATATTCCTTAATGCATTATAAAACAATAAAGAAGGAATAAAGACAATAAAAACAACATCAAACAAAAAGGCAAAGGAAATTCAATAGCTGAACTTCTGAAATATATAGGGAAAGAGGGAAACAAAATATATTGCACAGTATTACAGACCAAGCATGGAAAACTCAAGATATACCTTATGAATGGAAAATCTCAGATTTGAAGCAATGTTCGAACTACTGTGGTATATCCCTAATCTGTGTGGCAAGTATGGTGTACGAGATTATTCTGGTGGCGAGACTAAGAAATGCTGTAGTGGTTTTACACACAAACTCACACCTTCACAATTAGGAACGTAACAGATAAGTTTCTAATGTATCACAAACATGCATATGTGTGTTTCATAGACTTGGGAGAAAGCGTTTGATAAGGTGATACTGTCAAAACGTTTGAAAGACGCTAGAGAATAACAAGGTAAACACAAGATTACAGGAAGGAATTGAGTCACTGTATGCGAAGACTACCAGCATTAGTAAGGATAGACAATCAAGAAACTGAAACCCCACGGGTAAGCCAAGAAGACGTATTATGTCCACTATTGTTCATAATTTTCATGGACGAAATGTAGTAGAAAATGCAAAAAAGTAATAGTGGGATATCATAAAACGAGAAGTGTATTTCAATACTTGTACACAATGTATGCTCCAAGATGATGGCAAACATTAACGACAAAATAATGTAATGTCGACATGGGTCAAGGAAGTGGAAGCAAAGGGAATGTCAATTAATATATTTAAAAAAAACTAACACCATCGTGGTATTCAATTTGGAACAAAACTATACATTCAAATTAATCACAATACACTAGAACAAGTGCAAATTATAGGTATCTGGAAGAAACATCAACAAAAGTGGAAAGTTGTACCAAGAAATTAATAACAGAATAACAGCAGATAAAAAATTATACCATAGTACGAGGAACAGCTTTATTAATAGATAGACAACAGACCTACCAACTTTGCTAATTGCAGAAAAACATGCAAGGCGTAGAAATAAAGAACTCAAGAAGAGCAGCAAATATATCTATAATGGAGCGAATACGAGATGACAACGTACGAGAAATGCTACAAACAGAGACTGCTAAAACGCATATAGAAAGACACAAATTCGATGATGGGATCATTTGAAAAGGCTGAGTGAAGTAAAGCAAGTGAGAAAACTGTGGGAAGCAAAGAGGATACGAAAAAGAAGGAGAGGTAAGACCACGTATAGCATGGGATGGAGAAATAGCAAGAATATTCACAACGAAAGAAAGACATCTTTACCATGTGCAGATGCACCTTTGTGGAAGTGATGGTAATGTCTATACCAGCCATGTCAAACATGCGGCCCGCGAACCGCATGCTTCAGGCTTTTAGCCCATCAGTGACTTTGAGTTTGACATGGCTGGTCTATACTAACCCGCATATATAAAGGGGACATGTTATTAAATACAAATGGAAGATGATCAACCCCATCTGTAGGGATTAACGCTAATTAATGCAGTAGCTAGTTAACATTAATTCATACAGATGGGGTTGATCATCATTTGTATTTGATAATATATATGTAATAATAACACAATAACAATGGTTGTTCGATAACTAAAGATTTTGTGGAAAAATATGTGTTCGCGGACGCATCAAGAATTAGAGGAAAGTTATGGTGAGGCATAGAAATTGGCCCTAGTTACTTTAAAAAAATATTGTAAGTTTAATTCATCAGAAAGCAAAATTGTTATAAATTTCGCGACAATGAATCTGTCGGAAAGGTGAGCGGATGCTATAAACAGAAACATGGTAGTAATCTCAAATAGTAAATCTTAAATCACAAAAAACGTATTGTGAAAACACTTAAACATGCGCTTTTTCTAATTACCACGGAAAAAATCCAAATTGTGCAATATGAAAATAATTAAATTTTTCCTCACTCTACGCGGGTACCTAACCGAAAAATTCTCACTTCCGCTCCGGCTAATCAACCCGGAAATTTATGCCAGTTCCAGGCGTGATGTAGGAATATCTTCTTTTTTTTCGGGGGAAAACGAAATTAAGTATTATTTATTCAGTCATTCGGGAATATAATTAATTTCCCTTTGATGTTGTACCGAGTTGTTTAAAAATACTGCCCGAACGTGATGGGATTTTTAATTTTTTTAATAACTAATTGGATTTTCAATCGGCACACGTAAGCGTTGTCGTGTATTGTATTTCGACGTGAATGGAATTTACTGCTAAAATACGACGTTGAAGTTGCAAGATTTGCCAAAATATACAATGGTTTCAATTCCGAATTTTCCATTTGATTTTGGCCATTAAAAGCACATAAAATATGTATCAAATCCAATCCTATAACTGTTATTAGATTATGCAAATATCGAAGCCATTTCTTCCTAGTGGGCGGATTAAAGGAACCCTTTCTTATATGAGGAGCTTGTTAGTAAATGTGCCGACGCAAATAAATCTAATATTCTCGGCATGGAGTGGGTTCAAGACATCTAAATATAAATACACCGATAAATATATGCACGTAACAAGTTGCTATTGCTAAAATACGACTCATCCATCTAATATTGACAGGTCAGAAACATTCACTGACGTCTTCCGCATAAAAATATTTATCTTGGCCTTTATTCATTAAAAAACACACATAAAAGAAGTTATAAATTATCGGGATCTGGTGGTCGGGCAAATAAACACAAAAAGGAGAACTTGAAGCACAAAAACCGGACTGGGTTCTGCGTTGGCAATTGAACGACAACAGTACATTTTATATTCTACTCAAGTAAAGCTGGACAAAAAAATGATGAATAATTTATTTTAATCTGTTCCAGTTCACAAAAAAGGAACCACTAGTCAAAAGGAGATTGATGATTAAAGAAGATATTAAGCAAATCTGTAACATATTTTCGTTATAACTTTAATGGATGTACAGTTCTGTACAATAAAATCTCTGATACGTGACATGTTGAAAAAAGAATTCAAGCTAGTTTTTCCACTGCGCCTCAAATTCCAAAAGTTACAGCTGCAATAAGTGATTATGGTGTTAGTTATAGTAGAAAAAGTCTTGAATTCGTGGATGGAAGACATGACAACACAAATTATTGTTGAAAAAGATTAGCATCCTAAGCAAGTTTTGTGATGAGACCGGCCTTATGTGGAAAAAAATGCTCCCTACAACCGGGAAGAAAGCACCAGGCTTTAAAACTATTAAAGACAGACTAACGTTGGTACTTTGTACAAATACAGCTGGTCATATGATTAAACCTGGGTTTTTTCTTATCGAGCACAGAATCCAAGTGCTCTTAAAAACAAAGATAAAATTATCTACTTGTTTTTGGCAATCAAATCTGGCTGTTTTATTTCCGTAATCGTTTCCTGAATGTTTCATTCAAGAAGTGAAAATATTTGGAAGAAAGGATTACCATTGAAAGTGCTGTTGATAACGGACAACGCTCTTCTGCATCCTGTATGATTAGTCACAGAAGATGAAAAACTTGATCAAGGTATCATTAATTGCCTTAAAGCCATATATACTCGACACATTTTCTAAATACTTTACACGATGGTTGACCAAGGGAGAAATGGGCGAATTTAAACCAGAAACGATGGTGGCATGTTGGAAGAATTTATGGATTAATATCGTTCGTAATTTTGAAAATGCTCCAAATATTGATCCACAGCTCACAATGATAACTAAAATAGTGCAACAAATAGGTGGAGGATGATTTAACGATACGACCGTAGAATAACTGAATGACGAACAGCATTAAGTGTTGACCAAACGAGGAATTGGAAGATCTTGTCAAATCTTCCTCAGAAGAGAATGTCGATGTGGATGGACGTCAATAAGAACAGCCATTACGGACGCCTAAAAAAAATTCTGCAATATTTCGAACCGCCCAAACATTGAAAGAACAGATAACAGATTATGACGCAATAGTGAAACGCATCATGAAAATTACTCTCGCTATAGTCCAATTGACCTTTTACCTAATACCAACAGCCATCTAATAATAAATGACAATAATCCCCGTCATAGAAAATAATAGAGATATACAAGTACGTATAAAATAAGAAAGAATGGATATAGTCCATGAGAACCATACTTCCTTTAAAAGGTGAACTGGATTATATAACAAAATGCTTGAAACCGTTGCAACATCTGTTTGCCGAAATGAAAAGAAGAAACCGACAACTTCCAATAACAATGTTCTTTTAAAAAGTCGACAAAAACATCGATAATGCTCAGGCGTCCACATCGTTTTCTTCGCCACCAAGCAAAGAATCGACTGCCGAGGACTCAGAAGATGATATGAATATGTTGCTCCAGAAGACCAAAGGTTTTGTTCTTGGTGGGAGATATAATACAAATTTGTATTTCTTTAAAGGGAAGCCATATTGGCCATGATGTCATTAAACTGCTTATTTTTTCTGATTTCATTGATATAACATTTGGTATTGCTATCTCTTTTAGATTTTGATTTGTAGTGAAATAAACAATTATTATTTCTATTAATTCATAAGTAGGCTTTGACTAACAAACACGGCAAACAAGCACATGTAGTTGTCAAAAATTAAAGAGTGAGTAAGTATCAAATAAGTCCTTTTGATAGTTTTATTAAACAAATTCAGAAAATGTATAGATACCAAGAAAAGAATGAAATGCTTTTTTGTTATTATGCTAGCAATTGAACTAGCACTGAAGCTAGTGGAATGTATTACCAACGCCAAATAGAAAGGAGACAGCCTGATAAGAGGTTATTTTCTAAGCTGAAAAATAATTTAATTATATACGGAGGCTTTAGTAAACCATGTACGGCAGAAAAGAAATTTAAGCCGGAAGACGAGGTAAGGGTTTTTGCGTATGTAGATTACAAATCAAAAACATCCACACGCGAGATCTTAAGCGAATGCGCAGTTTCCACAGAAAAAGTTCGTCTAATTCTTAAACAAAATAAATACCAATAAATGCAGCATTCGTCAGACGTGGTATGCTCAAGACCATGAAAGAAGATTATTATTGCTGGATAGGTTTTTGAGAGAAACACATAATAATCCCCAATTTTCTAGCACAATTTTATTTACGAATGAAACGAAATTTACAAATAACGGCGTATTAAATCCAAACAACATTATTTATCGGCCTCAAAATAATCCTCACCTTACTATCGAAAGGAGAGATCAACACGCGTTCTCCGTAAATGTGTGGCGCGGCATTTTTTTGGTATAAAAACATTGGGGCCATGTTTTTATGAAAACAACTTAAATGGTGAACGATATTATCACTTTTTACGTAAGGCATTGGAAGACATGTTAGATGAAATACCACTAAATTTGATCCAAAATTTCATTGTAATTTTAAATGTTATATGTATATCGCGTTCTTTCCTGTTTTAATTTTGCTTCATATTTCTAATGGTTTCAGGTATTGGCGTACCCATATCCCGTACTGTAATTAACTCTTTAAAGGATAAAATTGAGACCTGTGAAGGGACAATAGTTATTGGTGATTTTCAATGCATCAATTTGCATGCACATTTCACGATTTGTGCGTATATTTTCCATTCTCTAGTGATTAAATGTTGAAATAAAATTGTCTAAATGTCTAGAACTTAGACTATTCTCAAATGTTATCGAAGACATCCACGACTAGAGTCTTATTTTGAAAGTTATTTACGTGAATAGACGAAAATTATCGTATTTCTTTTATGAAAGGCAAGTATGGGTTATTGCGTCTATTCTCGGAATTTTAGAAAAAAAACTTTGTAAGAAAACTTTGCTAGATGTTCGGAATTTTATTCAAATAAGAAAAAACAATTTACCATCTCTTTAGTGCCACATGCACGTACAGTTTGCTTTTCTTTTACATATGGACTTACTAAAACTCGCATTCCAAACAAATACATTTCGAGAACACGTTTTGTTTGTTTTGCCGGCGAAAGTAAACAGAAATGTAAACAAAAGACTCACCCTGCCGCTGTTATCCGTCGCGTTCAAATCGGTATCCGCAATTCCGACGAGCTGCGCCCTCCGGAGCAGATCCCGCAAGAGTCCGTCTTCGCCATCCCTAGCGGCACGCAGCAGGAGCTGTCCTCCGGGTGTTGGGGCCGCGTGGGCCGCCGTGTTTGCGGTGGGTGACAGGGTGCCGCGAACGTACTTTCCAGTCGGGTGGATCCGCGTCCGGACCGCGGGCGAAGCGGTTACCGCGACGGAAACGCCGGCCGCGTCCGCGAGATCCCGTTCTTCGCGCTCCTGCTGCTGTTGATAGTAATTGTAATGATAATAATGATGGTGATAGAGATGCTGATGTTTGGAACCGACGTTATACGAATTGGAACTGACTGTTTCGCGCCTAACTCGATTATGCCGAATCGTATTCTCAATAACGGTGGCGGAAGTGGCGGTCGGATTGTTATTGTTGCCGTATTTGACGTCCGAGCGCGTACTGATAGCGGTGGCGCGTGTTTTCGGATAGCAGCCGTCTCCCGCCGTCGTCCGTTTGACTGCGAGGTTGGCCGTTGTCGTCGCTGTTGGGCGTTCGACGTCGCTACTACTCGGACCGCCATCTGGCGACGGAAGGGTGAAGCGTACACGTCGAGTCTAGAAAAGTCAAGATAAAATATGTGAGTATTAATGTAACTAGTAATCCTATAGTTTAAAAGATGGAGGAACGAAACTATCTGGATTCTGCGACATCTATCAGGTAAATATAACTGTAAAATGACCAATGAAAAAACCTGGATATTGAAGCTGCGTTCGTTTATTCGTTCTACGAGAACTATTTGTATCTTGGCGTTTCTTTATTACAAACGGAGCTAATAGATTTCTTTTTTAACCGTTCGAAAAATTAGGAGTGGAGTGAATGGAACACACTCC
>JARFOC010001350.1:112227-137715 GCA_031763485.1 Osmoderma eremita
ACCTAATGTAGAGTGATACAATAGGCCTCAAGGCCGCAGTGTTAAGTCTCTGCATTAGGATAGAAACAAACAAACAAACAAACTAAAGGTGAAAACTGTTTCTAGTACAGTTTTTTATGTAGAATCTAATAACGTGATTTAAAAATCAATGGCACTCTTTGTTTAGCATAGCATAAGACCATATCCATATAATGAAATTAACAACAGTTTACACAACCTGGAGAGAAATTCAGATAAGCAGGTTTTAAATTCTTCCCAGTAGTAACTGAAATTAACAAAGGAAATCCAAACTGCCTCAAATTAATTCCTGAATCTCAGTTACTCGGTTATTCTGTGATGCGGTTTGCGATAGAAATCCACATATTCCCAAAACACGTGTCCAGAATTAGCCAATTTATTGTGAGGTTAGAAGTGATCGATGCAGTGTGTTTACTGGTCTTAATTTGTCAAAATCTACCCGTGACATATTATTTGGAAACATCGTAAACGTTATTAAATGTTACTAAGGATTCTTATCCAGGGATAAGAATCATTGAGCGTGTGTGAGGTGACAACTATTTATTTTACATACGGGTTACTTTAAAAATATTGCAAAGTTTGATGATTTTTACAAAATAAATGCATGTAGCCCTAGGAAAGTTTTAACATGCATATGATTCTCTGGGTATCTGAGCATAATTACTCAAACGAAGTTTTACCGATTTTTCAGAAGAACTTAGAGAGGATGAGTACTAATTCTATTTGCGCAGGTAAATATCACCGTTCGATGAACTGCATGGCCGATCTAAAATTGAAAATCATCATGCATCGGCAGAAAAAGAAACTTTAAAACGTTCAGGCCGTTTCTTTTTTTCACTGATCTTTGCAATGACTTGAGCAACGCTCATCTTAAATTATAAAACTTTCCCAAATAGGTCCCAGTTTTGGTTAGAAACAAGCCAAATGGAGGCGTACGAATATAATTCGTGGAGTTGTGGAAGTCCCTTGAGCTAGAGAATTTTATGATACCACCACCTTTCACTTGAAATAAATCACTCACAGTGAGTAAAACTAGCTAAAAATTGACAATTACTTATAACAACAGTCCATTATTTATTCGAAGCCAATTATTCGAAACGAAATATCATGAATCTTGTTTGAAAAAGAGATGTCTATCTTTTCTCTGGCTTGCTATATTGGCAACTATAGAAATACATAATCTTAGAAAAGCAGTAACTTTCTTCAGTTCAACCTATGTCCCAATATTTTATTTACTTTGCTTTCTTTAAAATGCTTTCACATAAACATGATCATTCTTTTACGTTAATGATAGGTAAACAACTGCAATCTACAGCTATAAATGAATTACCGATAAATAACCTTGGTTAATAAATCGCCAAAGGTAACTGGTAAACAAATGCATTAAATCAATTGATAAATCCGGACTTAATTCATCAGGCGATCGCATGAATATTAAAAACCTTGAGGAGGCGCACACGCCTTTTCATTCATGTGCAAATCAAACGTATTCGCCTTTATAAATCATCTTACGGCTTTGTCTTTATACAATTGCGAAACTGCAAATTGTAGTTGCCACGTAAGAACATTAAGTATTACTTTAGATTTGGTGTGATATCAAATAGTACAACCCTAATTAATGATATTTGTATCAACATACATTCCTAACACTGATAATGTCTTTCTAGAGTTAAACTATATATATATGACCCGTTTGCATATGTGTTATAGAAGTTGAAGATTCACAGAAAATAAGCTGTGTTTATCAATTCTACTTAGCTGGGCATTTATTATGCAATATATGTATGTATAACATAACGTTTATTTTATAACCTACGATATTAGGACTTAAGAATTGCATTCATTAAGAACAACTTGAGTTGTTTCCCGTCTCTTTCTTTGCCCCGTTCTTTTCATGCATAGTTAGTTTTATAGTTATATTCGGTGTTCTTAATAACATTTCATTAGTTTTTTCAAAGCATTCACAATATTCCACTAAGTGAAAATGAAGACATGAGGAATACTGACTTCGCACGGAAATTTTCTATAAAAAGCTCTCATGATGTATTTTCAATTTCCTGCAGGTAACAAAAGGAAAACAAGAAGACAAGTTGTGCGTTGCAAATATTCTGATATTGCGCTAACGAACTTGTATCTGTGTTTTATTCTCGTGTTAGGTTAGAGGTCGCAACAATCGTCGTGCATCAAAGAAATCATTATGCATAATAAAACCATTCTATAGATCCTTATACAAGGCAACCCATAATACATTGTTTATAAACACTCCCACATTATAGGTGTTGTTATAAAAGCAAGAAAAATTAAAATGGCTTTATTTGTGTTAGAATGCAGATATGGAGGAAGGGAATAACACGCAATAAGATAGCACTCATTGCAATTCATTGCAGTAGCATAATCAAACCGTAGTTTCATAGTTTTCTATTTTCTCGTGTCGCCTTCGAAGCGAGTCGAGTCGTAAGTATTTTAACTATTTAATCCATCTGTTATCATGTAACCCCATGATACTCAAACTTATTAAAATACTTTTTTCATTCATTTTCTCTGATTCATTTCCTGATTGTAAGATTTATGAAAAATATAAACTTAATGGATTTATAGATATGTATTGTTATGACCTTGTTGGGGAAGATCATTTTTATTGGGTTTGTCTGCAGCATACACGAACTTTGGCAGACTTTCATTTTGATTTATGATTCTTCATTAAGTTAAGTTAAATACCAATATCTCCCTCTTAGTCGGCAAGGAAAGACTCTACACTTCTGTGGAAAAATTGTATTCTCCAGCCGAAGGCAGATAATGGAATTAATTAATTTAACTAGATAAAATCATTTACCTGTCAATGTAGTTTATAAATTTAACAATTGTGGACACTCTCCATAGCCTAAAGTATTTCTAGATTGTGCAAGAAATAATTCTATATAATTTTTTTTAAACTGAAACATGGTGCTATCAATATTGACACAATAAGAATAGTCTTGTGTGTGAGTTTATTTTAAGAACCGGCATTCTTGGGAAGTGCACGCAGATTTAGAATACATTCCAGAAAGCAAATATTGAAACATTTTAAATTTTGTGAACAAAGATTAACTGAAAGTAAGTCAAACAGTAAATGAACTTATATATCTACGGTATTGTTCTTTGTAGTTAATTTCACTTGATATTTATGATTGACGGAACATTAACTGCTGTGGTACAGGCACTATTTAGGAAATGTAGGGCAAATGTATTCTAGTGCAAGATTTAGGTGTACTGTGTTAAGGTACAGACACAAAGAGAGCAGGCTACCCATTGCATATTTTCGGCAATGAAAATCGGTGCCGGCTTATTCCCAAGAGCGTGCATAAAAGACGCTGGTTACCTGCCACTACTGTCAAGTTCTCTAGTTCATCCTCAGATGAAGAATTCATTTATTTGAAAATGTGGTTTTACGAATGCAAAGCCAGAGGCAAGGAACACATCCAGTGAGTCAAGAGCGGGTAGTTCGTGGAGAATATCATCACCTATTTCCAACTTTGAAACAACAGTACATGAGAATGTTGTGGCAATATGGGAAGAGTTACAGCCGCAACATATGGCTATTCCAACACATGAAACTTTTAAGAAAATAGCTGAAGGATTTTACAACATATGAGACTTTCCCCACGTAATAGATGCAATTGATGGAAAATTAACTGTTTCAAGAAATTCTGGGTCTATGTTTTTTAATTATAAATATTCCTTCTGTGTTGTATTCCAAGGGATTGCAGATGTCAATTATAAACTAATTGCTATAGACGTAGGCGGTTACGGCAAACAAAGTGTCGGTGGAAGCTTCCAGTCCTCAGATTTCTACAGACTATTAACTACAGGATCTACAGGAAATAAAAATAGTCGAACCTTCTAGTCTTCCAGGAACAAATACGACAGCGCCGTATGTTTTATAGAGGACGAAACCTATCCTGTTTTAAAATTCTTACTTAAACCATTTGGAGGAAAAAATTTGCATCTGAATTGTGATATGTTTAACATGAGACACTTCAGAGCTCGAAAACCAATCGAAATTACTTTTGTAATACTAACTAAAGTGGCGTATCTTCTCCAAACTCATCGAAACAGATATATTTATGGCAGACAACATCATTAACCCTTAACTGGTCCGGCGTCGTCTGACAGACTACGCCATAAAAATAATTCGTTCTTATCGGTTAATGGCACCGTCCACATACTTGTCGTTATAGCTAATCCTTCTCCTATTGGAGCATGAAAAATGGCCATGTTTGAAACACGATTGATATATTTTCTTAGAAGTTAAGACAATAGTTAGTTCAGCCGTAGTCTCTTAGACGACGCCAGTGTCTGAAGACACTGAAGATAATGGTGAAGAAAATGTAACCGATAGTGAAAAAATTTATATATATGGCAAAAATCGATACAGGTGGTGCCTGTTTGTCTACAGTGCGCAAAACCAACCTGTAATAACTGCGCTTAAAAACAATGGAACTTGAAGCATGTTGGAGTACAACATTTTTGTTAGATTTTGATTTTTTTTTACGTTTCATTTATTTAATACTTTAAAAACTTAATACCAAGAAAAAAGATTCTGTTCATATGTTTTTTATTTTCTTTTACCACTTAGTTCACAAATTAGTTTCTTTCTGCAAAATTTTTTGCATAATATTATTTTAGTTTATTATTTTAGAACTTTTGGTTTTAAATATGTTTATTTTTTCATGTTCTGGTTCAGTAATGTTCCTAATATTCATGTTAAATAAAGCATTTGATTGATCTTAATTTTTTGTTTCCTCTTGGCTTCTCAAAATAGTAGTCTCTCAGACTACGCAGGACCGTTTACATAACATACATGGTATCGGACCAGTTAGGAGTTAAATGTATTTGTGTGCTACATAACACCATTCTTGATAGGGATTTTCAAAGACACATAACTGACGTAGAAATTGTACAAAGGAACCATGAAAAACAATTTGCCCGAAGGTCGTCAAATAGGGCAAAAACAATTAGAGATATTTTTGCAACCTTTTTCTCTAATAGTCCATTAATTTATCCCAATTAAAATAACATCTTATAAACGTAACTAGTAGTTTAAGTGAATAATATAAGTACAAAATGTTTTATTGTCATAAAATATTGGGAATAAATAAATTAGTATTAATAAAATAAAATTTGCCATCCATTTCCATAACAGATACTATCTCGTCCTACAAATCTCGATTGCTATGCGAGTCGTTTGTCCCACAATGCCCGTCTTGTGAGAACAGCAGATATGGGAGTCACAATATATATTATAATTATTTATAACAATGTTTTATGATTCAAAGACTAAGACCGGCGCCGACAACAAGCGATCAAGAATTAAAAATTCATTCAGGCTAATAAATCAGTACCGATTCACGCCTGTAACAAGTTCAGCACGCGTTCTGTATATACGCAGTCATTTAAGAGCTAAATAAAATTTCGGCGCTTATAGGCGTCGACTGTCAGTAAGCAGGCAACCTGCTTTCTTTGAGACTGTTGTTGTTGTTAATGTTGTGATAAGTTTCAATCTGGTTTATTATCAAACTGCTAATGTTTTCACATCTATAGACATCATCAGAAGAAAAAGAAATGTTACGTATATGTTTGGATTACTTATTTATTTCTCGTGTTTGTTTTTATTGTAGGTACATGCTAGTTGTATGTTTAACACTTACACGTTGCTTACAGTACCGGTGAAGCTACGCGCATACATACATACATATATATATACATACATACATGCATAAGGCAAGGGTGTGTTACGTGAGTTAAGGATCAGTGCAGTATACGAATAACTTCCAAGCGGTGTCTCTCTTTTATTCCATCGAGAATAAATAAAAAAAGTCGAAGTGAGGAAAGAACATGCGCTCCGTGAGTACACCGACATTTACATATTATCGGCGTTCTAAACTTTTGTAGAAGTATATTGTTACAGAAATTGAAGTTGTTTGAATATTTACTTGACACATCGAACGGCATCGACATTGATATTTCATGTCAATAAGTGCTGATTTGCATAATAGATTGGAATATCTTTGATCCCTTCGGGTGTTAGTTGAATCGTTTTACAAGAAGGCTTTTAATTTGTTGATAATGCCGGGACGTCGCGGAGGATACATTATTGGCGTATTATATGACAAAGGCGGACTAACCAGTTGTTTTCTGTTTTATAATTTCAACATATCTCTTCTACGAAAAGGTTAAGCTAAGAAACATCACCATAAAGCGCTATGTTCATAGTCTGAGGGCAAGTATGTACTTTAAGATTATAAAAATTTAAATTATTAGGTGTGTGCTTTTTATCTTAAATACAAATTAAAACTTTTAAAATGTGACAATAACTACAGATTTTAGAATTTACTAAAATCGATATACATACAAAGTGAAAATAGTAAACATAAAAGATGTAAGCAAGTGTATCCGCTAAAGATGATAATATTGTTACATTGCCAATTAGTTTAGAAATTATGAATCCGCTTTACCAGAGCGTAATGCATGCAATACGAACATTGAAATAATGTGTATGAATATTTGATACGTGGGAATATTTGTAATAACAGCTATATTAATGTTTGGAAGACAAAGAAATTTTATTTATATTCTTTGTTTAACTGGTTACTAAAACCAATATGCATATGAAGTAAAAACCAAAAAAGCAAATGTATGAACTATACTTTATTCACCGGACACATGGAATCATCACGTGATGATCATGCATAGTGCACGTGCAAAGTCAGGTTTACATTGGAAAACAGAAAAATAGTTATTTCCATCCAGCAATGACCATTTGTAACCTACTTCGGAAATATATTCGTCTTCATAATTTGAAGTAAACCTTTCCGCTGTCTATTGCAATCTGATTTTTATTTTAAGGTGGAATAAATAAACAATAATGTATAAGATGGTGTACGCAATTAAAATATTGAAGTGCGAAGTACGGTGTTTAATATGTTATTAAAAAAGTACTTGTGCCGTAACAAAAAGAAATCACTGATTTTATTTTATTTAGAAGATGTTTTAATTATGGATGTGGTTATCCTTATGAAAAAATGATTAAAACAAATATGTGATTGGCCACCTTTAAAATTCCAACACTACAAAAAGAAAACACCAAAAAGCATACTCAACGTTCTGTATAATGTACATTTATTATAAATACAAAGTATATCGACACTCTTTTACATTGCTAATAAATATGACACAAATATGGAATATAGAGGAAAAACTGAAATGAATAAATACACGACACCGCACAGGGCAATATTTCAGCAATCTAAGTCGAATCAATTACTGCGTCGCGAATATACCAGATTTTGGTAATATTATAAGAGTAGTAGTAGTAAAATAAACAATAACCATACGTGTTCTTTTGTTTAACAGAAAACAAAAGCACGGCGATGGGTATTAACATTGTACGTTCAAAAAACTTTGTTTAACGTAACAATAACGTACGTAGTACATATTTAAAATCAATTTTATTTACTTGTTAATGTTTATGATGACATATGGAGATTAAATATCTTAAACACACTCTATCGGATCGCTTCATCACCTTACAATAGACTGATTAATCCCGGACACGTGTTTCTGGAAGGGAGAAAGTAGTGCATGCTTTTAATGATAGTTATGTTTATTATATTGTCACACAGTCCTTCCAATCTATATTAAATGGCTTATTTTTATAAAACGGTTTGTATACATTTATTAAATAAAATTAATTGAAAAATTATAGCTATTAAAACCATACTAGTGAGAACCACCAGAACTCTCATATTCTTCTGGTGTATTTGTATGATGTGACGGTTTTTCCAATAAAGCCAAAACTAATGGAATTAGCTTTAATCGTTTTCTGGGTTCCCTCAGTAACTTTTTGTTTATATTTATTCTATTCTGCACCATCACAGCCCCACTTTATTATTATACTCAATTTTTTACTTGACAAATCTATGGTCTTAAGGACATCTTCTAAAAATCCACATAATGGCAAAACAGTGTGATCTATCAGTTCCTGCAGGTTTATTTCGGCGGAAATTTCATTAATGATGTGTCCAAAAGGGTAGCATAGCTCCTTTGCGTTCCTTACTTTATAATAAGGTGGGTATAATGTTGTATTAATAGATTTGACTTGCTGACGGATGATATTATATTGATAGGTTGATAGTTTTGCATCGACTATCAGCGCTTGATTTGCAGATGTTACTGGCTGTTGAATAAAGGAGTTCCGCCTTTCTTAAAGTGGTACCTCTTTTACTAAAACTTTTTTTACTGTAAGAAATTTAATTTCAGTTGCCATAAACAAATCTTCCGAGCTTGCTGATTGCTTCAATTATTTTAATTATTTATTTTTTGCTTTATAACTACAAGCTTCAAAAGTTTTTTGGGCCTTCCAAGTCCATTACGCGAACTACTTTGTGAAGTGCTCGGTAGAGCTTGAAATATTGTGTCTGAAAAAACCTACTTGAACCCACGATGCATTTGCTTTCAAAAATCGATCGCGGTGTCTGCCTGATTTAGCCCACCTCGGTGCAATTTTTCTTCTAATTGTTACTTTTAGTTCACTTAGTAGTGAGACGTCACCTAGTTGTAGCATTATGTAATAACTGCATTAGTTGTTAATTCTTTTGGATATGTAGTCCATATGCCAAAAATTGACAGGCGAGAAATTTGCAGTCATTCTGCAAATGAAGAAAAATAATTATGATTCGCAGATCTTCGCAATTTTTTCTTTATGTATTACACAGCCCATGAGCCTCGCTTTAAATAAAATATAATATGAATAGCGTATAATGCAGTATCCTGTAGTAAAATCTGGTTATAATTTCGAAATAGCAAATGTATTACATACACAATAGCTGCTTCCCAAAAGTAAAACTGGCAGGCTAGACAAATAAATTATGAAAACCATATCTCACTGTTTACATAGCTTGATTAATAACAGATATGACTAATACTACACAAATTTCTTGGAGTACACAGATGCCCATAGATCTTGCAGTGAATTTAAGCAACTAGCAAGAGTTTGCAACGGTATGCAATACAGGGATGTATTATATATCTTGTTATACATTTTAAATCAATGAATTTAATTTATTATTATCTCTCTGACCTATTTTAGCAATCCAATTGCTATATTTGTATTTAGCAATAAATAAAAATTTAATCTTAGAACTTACGAAGCTATTTTCACCCTTATTTAAACAGTCTATAGTATCATCAGAATAATCGCTTCTTGAATTTTAAAGGACGCCTTTTAATATGATTTTTTAATTTACATCGTTTGCAATGGACTTTTCGGCTGTTCTTAGCAACTAATAGAAAGCTTAGTTTTCGTATTAGGTATTGATCACGTATTTTTGTACTCCATCTGTTCGGTGAATGAATTATAAATGACAATATTGTTACATTGACAATTAGTTCAGAAATCCTGGAAACAGAATTAAAACTAATGGACATTTACACAAAGGTACAATGAACACAAGGTAATTTTTATTTCCGATGTTCTGAGTTCTCAATTCAGCATCGTTTATTCTGGTTAGCATGGCACACACGACAATAGTGAACTTGTATTACGCATCTGACTCCTCATTTATTCCCGTTAACGTTATTATAGCCAATAAATAATTAGCCTACACTTCATCGCACATACTTATATTGTAACCGTATAAAATGTTGGCACTAAGCCAAGCCTCTGTGTTTAGCCACGTGTTAATATTCAAATCTGACAACGTTACTAAGCTAAATAACAAGTCTATTTATCACGCGCATGTCCGGAACGGTAACCGTACACAATTAATAACCCATATGCACACCTGACAGTATATACGATATACACCACCAAACTTAGAACCGCCATTGTTAACACTTGGACAGTATCAGAGCGCTCTTGATTATGATTTATCGGCTTTGAGTCCAATACTCGTCGATATGTGTAGTCCACGCGCGTCAAACTACGATGCGATGCATGCGATATGGACATTGAAATAATCTGTGTGAATATTCGATGTTGGATACCTGGCAATATTCGTAATGAAAACTTGACTAATGTTTCGAGGACAAAGAAATTTGATTTATATTCCTATAACTGGTACTGGTTCCAAAACACTACAAAATGTGCTTATACGAGGGATGTCCGGTTACTAAGCTACATTTGCGAATTACAGACAGACTACTTTATTTATAGAAATCAAACATACATTAAGTAAAAGCATGAACTGTTAGCTACCTTTAAACATAATCGCCGCCAATATTAAGGCATTTATCCAAATTTGTAAAATACTGCCGTACTTCCTCTTGAACTTCGTCGTCGTCTTCAAACCTTTTACAAGTCAGCTTTCAACGGCCCAAGCAAATGAAAATCAGAAGGAGCCAGGTCTGGACTCATATGTTTTTGTTGTTTAAGGTTTTTTTCGCACACCTTCGAAGTCATCGTTCGTCCACTTTTGAAGTGTTTACACCAAACACTAACTTGTTTTCGACGCATAACGCCTTCTCCGTAAGTCAATTTTTTTTTATGAATTTCGGTACATGTTTCATTAGTTGCATGCAAAATACGAATGACCGCTCGCACTTCAAACTTGGAGTATGTTTCGATCGTAACTGACATTGTGCGGCTGTCACTGCGCACGTTGTAATGAACCTAAGGCAATGACAATAGCCACCTATGCAGTACATACGCACATCTAAAATGCGTGCAAGTTTCAACCTGATCGGAGCGACGCCTACGGTGTGTAGCGCAAACGTACGTTAGTAACCGGATACCCCTCGTATACAACACATTCCAAAATTTTGAGATGTTATTTCTATTGGTATTTTAAGAAAACATGTTCCTACATACATATATGTAGGTGCATATTTATGAATTTATAGTTATCAGCAAAAGAAACAATGCATTTTTCTTAAATATCTTTATTGTAATAAAGTCTTATACAAATGCAAAATGCATCGATGCACAACCAGAAAGGTACCAGGTAGGAGCATGCAAGAAAGGGCATTGAAAACACAAAAATGTGTGGAAGCTTTTGAAAGACCAAGAGCTCTATCCGTATCATATTCAGCGAGTACTAGCACTAGTGCTACGATATTTTAACCGCCAAAGTTTGAACTCGATCAAGTCATTTGGTTGTCTGTTGTCGTTTTTTCCGTGAACGCGGTTTTCGTAGTGCGTTCTACAAATGAAAGACAGTAATTTCGAGCAACGGCGTGCTATCAGGTTTTGTTTTAGACTTGGGCAAAGTGCTACAGAAATTTTTGCAGGTCTACGGAAACAGTTTTTTGTCAAAAGCCCAGATTTTTCGGTGGTTTAAGGCATTTTCAGAAGAAAGAGAGTCGATGGGAGAGAGCCACGCGACGGAAGGCCTTCAACTGCAAGAACCGATAGCAATGCCGACAAAATCCGCGATCTTGTGCGTTCAGATCGTCGGTTGATGGTCAGAATGATCGGGGAACACTTGAATTTGTCTCACACCACCGTTTATCACGTTTTGACCAATTAATTGGGAATTAGAAAGATCTGCTCGAAAATGGCCCCAAAAAACCTTTCGCATGAGCAAATGGACATCAGGGAGAAAGATGCCTTGACCTTTTGGAATCGATTGAAAATAGTGAATAATTTTTTGGTACGTGTCATTACTGGTGATGAGAGTTGGGTGTTCGAGTATGACCCGGAAACAAAACGCCAGAGCATGGAATAGCATACTTCAGGCTCTTCAAAGCCCCAAGAAAGCAAGAATGAGCAAATCATAGATCAAGAGCATGCTGATTTGTTTCGCTGATAGCCAGGGAATCGTTCACAACGTGTTCGTGTCAGACAGTTAATCAACATTTTTACCGAGAGGTTTTCGAAAGACTCCGAAAAAGTTCCATAAACGGTATTTTTACCAGTAAAAATATTTCTGTGGCTCCTCAGCCTCCTTATTCACCTGACTTGAGTCCTTGTGACTTTTTCCTCTTCCCAAGATTAAAAATTCATATGAAGGGACATCATTTTGAGACACTCGAAAACATTCAAACGGCTATAACCGACCTGCTAAAGGCGATTCCTATATCCGAGTGGAAGAACCGTCTCTACCGCTGCGTGGCTTCCCAACGGAATTATTTTGAGGGAGACAACGTTCAATTGTAATTATATTCAAATAAAAATATTTAAAAATATCAGTTTCATTACTTAATTTACACACCTAGTACGTAAAGTGTTTATAACTACCACAATTTGCATACAAATAATAGTAGTAGAAGCAAAAACCAAATTACATACATATATATGTATGTATATGGGAGAAATGAGTTTCTCAATTGCATAATTTATTAGAAAGTTTCTACACAATATCGGACTCCATTTATAGATAAGGCAACAATTATTTAGTTATTATCCTACAAGGATCTTCTCGCTTGGAAAGCTAGCTCGCAAAATGTTAAGATGCTGCAGATAAGCACAGAACCCATAAAAAATTACTACAGTTTGCATCTCTTTTGTGTGCGTTCGACCGCATGCGGAATATCACTAAAGAATAGCAAATTTCCCACAATTATAAATCGGATGGATGTGCATAAGCTCACGTCTCTGTGAGGTCGCCTGTGCGCGAGAGGAGTGTCACCTTTCCGTAATCAATGTAATTATACGACACTGATCTTGACTTCGTCGTCCGCAAAGGTCCCGACTCTTGCCACATTCACTCTAAGAACAAATTCGTGCGTAACAAGACAACACAAATTGTCAATGCCGCATCGCAAAAAGGAAACAAATAATATTCTATTTTATGGGTAGGTATGAGAATTTTTGGGTTATCTACAGTATAATATTACGTTTGGGTTTGGCACGGACGTGTCAGGAAGAAGTTATTTTTCCTGCGAGTGTACACGCAGAAATAATGATAATTGCAAAAAATCTTACTCACGTCTTGAATGCAGTACAAATCTATGGAGAGATACGTATGTTAAGCCTTAATGGCGTTTGCTCGGACAACATATAACACTTCCTAGCAATAATAACGCAATTGTATAGAGTGGATAGGTGTGGCTTTATTAGCTATTTCTTGGAGTTAATTCAAAGAGCACGGTAGAATGAAATTATAGAGAAATCAAACCATCAACTGTACCTACACTATGTCATTGTATTATTATGAAATAATTGCGTAGCAAGTTCAGAATACTAAAGTCGAAATATAAAAGGCCCAACGCGTCAATTTATTGACTTGTTACTATCGGAATCAGTGGCATTCCGGAGTATATCCCGATTCAAATTCACAAGATAAGCCGTATCTTAAACGCTGCCACATTCCGCTTTATTATTGCACCTTCCAGCTACCAATCTCGTCCCATCCATTTTATGTAAGAATGTTCCGTAAGTTGCCACGTGATGGAATTTTTTTAACGCATTTCTCCCAAAATAAAATAATAGTAAGAAAGAAACTTTTTATGTAATTTATATCAACATTCTACCACGGTAGTAAACATTTTATATGTATCATTAACCGATTGAAGCGTTTAAAACAGTAAAAAGGTACCCTTCCGTACATTTCCTTCCTCACAGGTTATTTTTAATAGCTCTTATCAAGCGAATGTTAAACGTTCGAGATTTTAGTTTTAATTTCTCACGTACGTTTTACGTTCCAAAAAAATTATTGTTCATACATAAGTAGCCTTACATTTAAGATTAAATTTATCGTTTTTTTCCTACTGAGTTTTTAATGCATATGACCCGGTCCATTAAAGACTTAAATAACGTAAATTAGTAAAAATTAAAGGAATCAATGTTTATTTGATTTAGAATCGAAAGACGGTCGATCAATTTTTATAACCATCAGATCAGCTTTTATAAATTATAAATGCAAATGAACCGCTACAAGACCGAGTCTCAAGTAAAAAGAGATCTTTTATTTCCATTTTCAATTAGCACTAATGCCGTTAATTTATTATATAATTATCTGAATAATTACAGAATGTAAAATTTAACTACGGCTTGAAATTTATTCTGAGTTTTGGACAAAAATACTTCCTTCAGGTAAAGGACCTTGTATAAGTAGAAAGTTCTGCTTTCTCATTTTAATAATAAGGCATTACTGTCCACATAAAATGTCGATGTCGCAAGCCTACATCAAGAAAAATAAATTGTATGGGTCGACAGATTTTCACCACCTTAGTACAGAAATGTTTTCCGGACGTAGTCGCGTTGTAGTATTTATACTTGACGTTTCGCTGAACATACTGTTAGATTCTTCAGAAGTTGTCTAAAGGCTTATATTCCTTGTTAGGCATTCCTATTCCTTGAGTGTTCTGGTCCATTGAACCGTATCCTTTGCGGTCTGGTGATTTCGTAGATCCAATTTCCAAGCACTACTGATCTGATATCAATCTTCGCGAGTGAAGTTGTATTATAATTCTTGAGCTTCAATGTCGGATCACTGTTCACGAACATGCCTCTAAAAGAAACACAGGAAATCATCAAACAACAACTAGTACGGCAGAGATCACAAGAAGATCTAATCAACTTTGTCTCAATATGACCTACTTCCTATGGGACGGATTATATATGAACACTACTATGGGTACATCTCTATTACCCATAATCGCAAATATCTTTATAGAAACTTTCAAAGAAAAAGCCATCACTTCGAGTGGGAGGAAGCCTACTTGCTGGTATAGATATGTCGACGGTACCTTTGCGATATTGCCACACAAGAACCACTATAACCCAAAAAACTTCTGGAAGGTAGCAAGGCCAAGGTGAAGACGCAGAAAGAGATAGGAAAATGCTGTTAAAGACAACGCCAAGGAACTAGAGATCTGTAAATCAAAGGAACGAGATGGTGACAGCTGCAGGTCCGATTCAACTGAAAGGAATAAAATGCATATGTGGTCCATGTACCAGTTCATCTGTACACCGTTCTTAAATATTGCATAGCATCATGTTCCCCATTTTATATAAAGAACTTAGAACGCGATAGATACAAGTGTTGTACAGGATCATTGACCATCTATTCCATGGACTAGACTATCAGAAAAAATAAAAAACAGAATTAAGTTTAAATTATACTATATAATACTATTGCTCTTTTATCATAAGGTTATCAAATTACCATTATAGTTCCTTTCAATCACACAAAATTAGCTCTTTTATGTTGTCGTCATAGGTTTGTTCAAATATATTTAACATTTATAGTATCTCAAAGATTACAAATTTGCGCTACACTTAGCGAAGCAATATTACAACATGTACGACAACCATTAGATCTCTTGTCTATTTATGTCTAGCCATAAACGGCAGGTGAGAGACATGTAAAGCAGAATTGCCTTGAGAAGGCCATATTATACATACGCATGTATGCGTACGTGTTGCTGCTGCACCTTTTAGGTTGCGTGTCAATTGACTGGTCCAAATACCGCGCCACTTATTCTCCCATTGCATAACTTTCTGCGATTGGCTTCACGTTGATGATAGATTTTTAATTACGATATCTAAGTAGTTCTTCAAAATGTAATTTAATTTATCGAAATGATTTCGCGATACGCGTGTTTTGAGTAACTATTGGACTTTAATCAACTCGGGTAGTGTATAAATATGTCTCTAATATATGTTGTACGTATGTATATTGCGTGGTGTACGGTTAACAGCCGCGATAACAGTAATTACACAGATTTACGATGAAGATGAATGTGGAGTTCATGTAAATACCCATGAACTTTTGTGTAATTAGTTGTTTAATATGGTCACTAATGTATTATATTATTACTATTGCCTGTATATGCTGGTGTAGGACCATGCAAGGAAATTTAGGATAGATTGCAATTATGCCACATTGACAACTAGGGAACGATGGATAAATAATGATAATTAGAACATAACTGTGCACTTTACAGATGATTTTAAAGAATTTAAATCTTAAAATCTCTGTACTCCAGCTTTTATCGGCGTGAAACTCTTATAAAACTAATTTAACTAGAAATACCATACACATTCATACTTAGAAAAGCAAATATATATTTAAAAAATAATAATAAATAAGGATAAAACAGTTTTTTTTTCGTAACGTTTTATGAAGCTTAACCTTTTTTGTACTTAACCATATTGGTTCACCCACACTACGAGAAAAAACTGAAAGCTTTATAAAACTTTACGAAAAAAAAACGTTTTATCCATAGTGTAGGGTGAACCAACAGCGCTTAGAAAAAAGTTTCATCCTTTTTAGTGCGTTTTATATAAAGCATGACATTGTTTTCTCGAATACGCAAGTATGCAAATTTTCAAATCGCTTCGACATTCCGAAGTGTGTTAAAATTGCAACAGTAGATCTGGTGACTGTTGATATACCCGATACAAGTCAAGTTATGTAAAGCTTTTAAAAATTATTTGATCTCCAATATATCCAATTCACACTAATTACACGAAGGGACGTTTGGATGCTGCATTATTATTGCACTTCCAAGCCCTACTTTCGTAATGTTTAATCTAATATCACTAACATCATAATAATAATAGCGGTTCATTTTATGGAGCTAATCTACATTTATGATAAATATTGGGTACCTATCGGTAACTAATCACAATAAACTGACGCCGCACCTTGGTAAAACTGTCGTAAAAGGTTTTATATATCTAATTACTAATAACTCGCCGAGTTCACACATGTATTACGTCCAGTTTCAAATGTACACTTTTATTTTCTCTCGACCATGATCCAATAAAATTCACACGGTGGCGTCTGTCTGCTGAACGCGTTAGGTCAATATGAAGTACATATATGGAAACTAGAGCGTTTATGTTATTGAAACGTTCTTTGGTAAATGCAAAAAATGCACGATTAAAACAATCGTTTCGCTAATATGAGAACACTATTTGGGAAATTTACTTTCAAATACCCAATAATTATTTGATTTTATCACTATTTGTTTAATTTAGATTCACAAGTAAAGCGAACAGATTGGTTTCCGACAGGTTCAGTCTAGAGCGCAGTAATGCCATTGCTTTATGGATAAAATAAACAAATCCATAGAAAACAAAAAATCAAGATTCATTAAAATGATGTATATACACATATGTATAGTACTAGCAAAGCAAATTTTCCAGCCGATCGGTAATGTCGATAATAAATACTTATTTGATACTATAGAACGTCTCAACCTCCGAATGCAGTACAGAGCTTATGAGTATACGATACACGGTTGCCAAATCGTCGAATCAGCTGTACATTATTATTTCCGGTTCCATTATTTGGGTTTCTGACAGTTAAAAATGCATATTTTGAAGAAAACAGTAGAATATTTAAAAAATTTATTTAAGAATCAGTGAAAAAGCCCACAATTTTATTTATTATTCCTCAACATTAAGGTAATTTACATTTCGAACATTTATTTAGGAATCTGGATATTATACAATTTATTAAATTTAAAGTAAAATATATAATCCTTTAACTAATAATAGTTTCCACTTTTGTAACAAAAATAGCTTGAATCATACAAATCCCCATATAATACAATAATATTTAAGAAAGGAATAGCAATTACACACACATATATCTTGTTTCAACTTTTAGTCAGTCGATGAACCAGTTTGATCTTCAGATGATGACGAATCTGTTACATGAATAATAAATTCTTCAATGTCATCTTGCATATTATCCACTATTCACATTTCCTTTTCAATATTTTTTACATGTTCAATGTAGTATTGCCAATTATCAACTGTTACAGTGCTATATGCTGTTCAAATTAAATCTCCCATATCTTTTACCTTAAATGTGGTATTATACAGTTTTTAACTTGTGCCCATACCATTTCAATGGGATTTGGTAAGGTGGTAATCGAAGAACTTCATGACCTTTTTCGGTGTTTTTCTCGCACAGAAATGTATATTCAGCACCAGGAACAAATCCGTTATCATCAGCAGCATGAACTAATGCAAGACGAGGTCCAAACCCGGTTGGGGACTTCAAACCAGTACTTAATCCTTGGATAAAATGTTCTCCCTTACGCCGTTTACTCCCTACAGGCTCCATTAATGCAGTGAATAGTGTAATTAAATGTATAGGTTATATAATTTCTAAAAATCAAGAAAAATATCCATATTACCCTGTGCACGCTCTAAAAAAATGGAAGCGTTCTGAAAAGAACGATTTGTACAACTATATATAAACAAATTAATGTGCAATTTAAATAAAAATATTTTAACTATGACGATAACAGCAGTTGACGCTAATATACAGATAGACAGGTACTTTACCGCCGCCAACATATGTAAATAAGTTGCAACATAGCAATCGGCACTGAAGATAGCGCTAATGACAGCAACTAAGCATAGTAAGCATAACAGTTGCTATTATATCCCATGCTGCATACGGAGGTTGGGACGATCTATATATGAAAAGTATTACTATAAAAATTATTCTGTATTGCAGCATGTCACAAAGATGTGGATAAAAATATTTTTTATTACATAATTGTTGCAGTAATGTTTTATTGTATTGCTTTATGTGTAGGAATAATGAGTTGCGTAAATACACATATGTACAATGTGCTTTATATGGATCTCAACATCTTACACTACTAAGCCGTAGACAAGTCGTAGGTCAAATCAAAGCTTCGTCTATTTCTATAATAGTAACCGTTACCCAATCTACCAGCCGAACAAGTATCAATTATTCTCCGTGCAATTCGTGGCTCATTTAACGTCAGCCGTAATAAATCCGTTGAGTAATTCACCGCCCACTAGTACAGATAATAACAAACAAAATTACTTTAATGTGATCTGAATTCACATTCCGAATGATCGTAAAACATACAGACACCCACGGTAATCGTGATGGTTTATTGAAATGTCGAATAAATTTCAGCCCTATCTGTAATTAAACTGTCCGTTGCGTTTGCTATTGTTGCCTGTCATAACTGTATCGAGTTTGTTGCCAGCGAAAAGATAAAACATTAAACTATACTAATTTCCGTCCGTTATAAACGCACGAAACGAAATAATTTGACGTTGATGAATGACATAAAATATTTAAGTCTATTAAAATTAAATTAATTTTTGTTTTAAGCTGATAGCATCGTAATTATATATTAGTATATCTGCTACCTTAATTTAGAAGTATTTAATTATAGAGTAGCCTGTCTTTTTCTACTATAGAGAACATCATCAAACGAACATTATTTCGATTCCAGGAAATATGTATGTAGCACCTTTAATTAGACCTTACAATCTGCAACTGATTGTATTTTTATATGACAGATGATTATACCTTTTAATTTGTATCCTCCTTATCTTCCCCCAACAATTAGTCTAATCTAATCTTGCTCTAGTCTAAGATAGATAAAGAAATAGTTTTCCATGATCCAAACTTTCTATTCAAGCGTATTAAACCTTGTAGACGGATTGAATATGAGAAAGTAATATAGTTAACCCCATACTATTATTAGTGATGTGATATGCAACAATTTGAAGTGAAAGTGGTTACAGACTGTGAAACAAATATTAATGCAGTGATCCCAGGAATATCTGTGTTGAAGAAACCTGCTTATTTTAATATAATTTTCTTCATAGGAAATAACTTACTTTAAGATACATGATTTACCCTTAGTCTAACATCTACTTTTAAAATTTCTACGGTCGCAGTTAGAACTAAACAGAACGCAGTAGAAACCTGTATTTCATACGGTTTTATTAATACAATACGTTTTGGTGGATCATCTAAATATAGCCAGACGGTTAAGGATGTGATTAAAAGTCAGTAGTAGCGGTGCACTGAGAAAAGTAATTCTACAAATTTACATAACCAAACATTGGCACTTTATTACCAACGTTTCGTTATGTAATTATAGAGTATGAATCTGTAAATCATTATATTTGCATTACATAATTCATTGTGTATTTTTAAATATTTTATTATGTGATAACTTCCTGTATATGTGTGTAATATTACATATATTTACAGAATTATATTGCAAATTTACATAACCTAACGGTGGTAATTTAGTGCGAACACTAGATGATGTGATAGATATGGATTTATCTGGATAAAGATTTTAATAAATTCTTTATCAAATCATTAAATAACAGAAACAAACACATAAAACCTTTAAAAATATATGAAACTAAACAATTCTAGAATTCGTAAGTTTACATTGGTTGTGTAAGATCAAGTAGTTTTGAATCTGGGTTGCGGCAAAGAATAATCTCTATAATTTGCTACCGGCCTAAATTATTTAATACCGTTTCCGTTTACTATTTGTTATTGTTCAATTTGTTTCTGATTTAAAGAAACTTTTTATAAAATTTCTTGGAAACATATTTTATCAAATACTGAAGAAGTAGATAACCACTTTATGTACACTTGCGGCCAAGGAGAATATCAGAGATCCAAGTCCTTTGTATCAAGAGCGATTTCCTAACAGAATAATTACAGATACGAGTATATTTAGCAGAATTCATTTAAATTTGTGTGAATCTACAGATCGAACTAGAATTGGGCATGGCAGTTCTAGGTCAATAAATACTTCTGATTGTTGTATATGACCCAAGCACTAGTACACAACGAATTGCAATGACGGAAGAAACAAATTCTAATTACACCGTTTGGAATATCCTGCATGAGTAGTAATTATATACGAATCATGTTCAACGGGTTGAAAATATTGTCCCTACGGATTGTATAAGATCGGCCAATACCTTCTACAACAATGTAGTATAAAACCACATTTCCCGTACTCAAATCTGTTTACCGATAAAGGGGGATTTATGCGAGATGGCATAACAAATTTTCACAATATGCATGTATGGGCGAACGAAAACCTTCATGACCTTTTTGAAATAGGAAATCAATAATGTATGGGTAGGCATTTTGGGATATTTTCTAAATGGATCCTACTTTCTCCCGAATTGGTTCAATAATTGCCTTACAAGTGAACTCCCAAAGACTTTTAGATTATGTGCCAAGATACGCACGATGAGGCTCCTACATTTCCTTCTGTTTGTGAGCTTACACCTATTGCAAGTGCTTTGGTGATGAATGGATAGGTCGAGGTTGATCTATTCCATGGCCTTTACGATCGCCTGATCTCAGTCCATTGTAGTTTTCCTTTCTTATAGGAAAGGTCTCGTCAACAACGCTCCCATTAATCCTCTAGAAGCGTTACCGCTGCGCGTTTACGATTCCTTCCAAACAATTGCCGGGTGTGCTTGAGGAAGTAAGGTAGTTATTGAGACATCGAGTAGAAATCTGCATAGAGGTGGGAGGGACCATTTTGACCATCTTCTGTAATGTAAGATAACCTAGTCAAAATTAAGTTGTCAATGCATAATTTTGTTTAACTAGGTTTGATATCTTTGAAACAAGAGCAGCTCATAACCGCGAAACACATGAATTTCGGACATAAGTAAGTAAGTAAGCAAGTAAGTAACGTTTATTGATTCAAAGGTACCAAAGACAATAGAATCAGTCAAGATATAGTGCAAAAGACAAAAATAAACTAAGGCGTCTGTAAAGAAGCAAACATAAACCTAAAACTAAGGAAATCCTAAATAAACTTAGACTTAAACATAAACTTAAAAAACTAAGATAATAATAAGCAAATGCAGAAACGAGCAGTTAGAACAACAAATATATCATACCGGATCAAAACAAAAAAATTGTCGAATAGAATAATAACATTCGCTAATTTAAAATTTCCTGACTGTTTGTTTAAAATTAATATAATAATAATAGTCCCCTTTAACAAGCCTCCAGGCTCTTAGGGAAAGGCATGGTTATTAGCCTTTTCGGTACACTAGGACTGTAACGTGGCAAGCGCTACGACCCGACCGCCTATTATTACTCCAGAATTTGACTTCTAGGTACTCATTTTTCCAGCCTGAGTCGAGCCGTGGCCGTAAAAACGCCTTCGATGTTATTGGCACCGGCCGGCAATCGAACCCGGGCCCTTCAATTTAGTAGTCTAGCAACCAACCCACTAGACCACTACGGTGACCACTAAAATTAATGCATTCCTTAAAATAAGATGGCAATTTGTTGTATAGTTGTCTGCCTAAATATTGCATATAGCATAAACATCTAAATGATGCGCAGGTAGATATAGATTGTTACACTGACGAGTGAACATTACTGTGTTTCAAGTACTGATACTGAAAATATAGAGATAAGGTAGAGAGTTAAGAACTCATATGCGATAAAAATAGGCTTGCATGAATCTCTCAGCTTAATTCCACTGGCGGCTCTGATAACTTGCTTTTGAGCTATAGAAACATTTTTTGCTGCAGAAGAAGTCCCCAAAGAAGAATTCCGTAATTAAGCCGAGTCTGAATTTGAGAATAATAAACGGAAACGAGGGTTTCCAAAGACAAACTAAATTTTAAGGTATGGAATAGGTAAGCTTTTTGATGTAAGAGTTTCCTAAGATGGTCGCACTGTTCATTCCAGAACAGATTCTTCTGCACTATGACCCCTAAGAACCTAGCAGAGTGCCGTTGCTGCTAAGGTTTAGTACCCACGTGAAGGTTACAAGTAATATTTTCGGTAGGCTGAACAGTGTGAAATAATAGAGAATTCGTTTGTTTTTCCGTTCAAGCATAATTTATTTCACCAAATCACTGTTGGACACGATCCATTACTGCGTTATCTGCAGTTTCAAACTGATCAGAGTCACCATCAGAAACAAGTATAGTGCCGTCATCTGCGTATGTATAAAGTGGAAAATCATTTATAAAGTTGTATATGTCATTCACAGCAGTGGGCCCAATACAGATCCATGAGGGACTACATTGAGAACATGTGTCTGGTACACAGCTAGACGTGTATTGCCTCAGTATGTTGTTTGAAAAATGCGCAATAGAAACATATCGTATCCGCGCTTCCAAATATGAGCGTATCCACTCAGCAGCACTGCCTCGTATTCCGTATTCGTGTAGCTTCTCTAATAATAAGGAATGTCGGATACAATCAAAAGCTTTACTAAGAGCACACAAAATGGCAAGTGAAATATTTCGTTTGTTAATATTTTCTAGGATAATCTCATAAAAAGCTAATAAAGCAGTAGTAGTCGACCTATGTAGTAGTTGACATACGTTTATAGTGAATTTTTTAGTTGTGTGCGTGAGTAGAATAGTATCCCAGAGTGTGGTGATACAGTATAAAAACACACGGGATTCAGTGTAAGCTCTGTAAAAATATAATTTTTTTTTTCAGTGCGTAGAAAACCAAAATTGTGATTGGAGAAAGTCATTCTGGCGTGGGTACGGTATCATTCAGATGTACATATAGTTGTTGCAATGATACTTAAATACGACTCCAATAACACTTTATAACACATTATATTTGCGTATTGCGAGTGCGATAAAGAGGATTTCTTCCAATACTGTCTTATGCACGTTAATATTTGTGAACTTTAGAATATTTATAAACTTTGCATACATGTAAACCAATGCGTCAAAAGAACACCATTCATTAGGCTTGTTACATCTAAGGTTACCGTTAACCTATAAATTTAGTTAATAAACAAAGGTTAGTAAATAATGAATTATTTAAAATTGTAAAGAAAAATAAAAAGACCTACCATTACTGCCATGTAAATCTTCCACAAAATTTCTGAATATACCGCTCCAAATCGCATGTCTATTAAGAGCTAATATTTTACATGATTATGGATCATTAGCGTCTTAATGACATATAAAATTAAGTCAAAATTTATTGATACCCTGGAATGATGGCTGATAAGAAAAGGAACAAATGACAATAACTGACGGTGGAAATATTTTAAAAAAAGTATCAAGAAGCGGCACTCGACTGTTGACTGTCAGTATAAAATTCAATAATAAATAATCGAAGAGGGCATTAAAATAAACGAATGCCGTATAAAGAGAACGCCTATAATTGGAATAATAAATAAGAGGAAACTGTAGAAAAAAATTACAGTACCGAAGACGAATATTTCATATTTATTGGACTTTATATCAGACCAGTAGCGACATTATACACATGTATTTGATATTTACAGCTATGCAAACGAGCCGAAGTCAGGTGGGTAAAGACGGTGGCGGTAGAGAATTTAACAAGATTGGATGAATTTGCGATGACAATAACTTACAATTAGCTCGGCGCCCATTCTCTGGGGTAATGTGGACTGCAACTGGAATCTGGGATCCGTCCAATTAAAACTAAAGAACGACTAATCTTTCTGAAAAGGAATATGAATGAGAGTAGACGGCTAATAAACGAGGAAAATATATTGGAGATTCACTTAGCCGTTTGTTTATTTATGCTACATTTTTATTTATCGGTTTTAGGGTTGGTACTAGAGAGAGCAAAATAGCTCTTTAATATAGAGGCGCTTTTTGTTTTCTGGAATTGCAAGAAATATGCATAACCAATATATAAGGTATACATAATCAAATATATTATTTACAAAATGAATATGATTGTCAACTCGGCTACTCTACCTTCAATTTCCTACAAAGACTAACTACTAACTTCTGTATTAAATAGTAAAGATTGCAAGGACTGTGGGGTGGCACAATAAACACACTGTTGGGATTACTCATCCTGCACAAAGTATTAATTAATTCGGGACGACCAGTGTTTCCTCCGGCGATTAAGAAGGTTTTAATTCTTTTTAATATAAATGGATTCATAAGCATCTAGCTCCTGATTCGAAGTTACCGATTTCATTAGTTTTAAATTATCCTATATTTATATTGATAATATAAATTTCCAATTCCCCCCTAAAAAATCTTATTCCCTCACACCAGCATCCAAGTTATATTGATAGTAATATGTTTTTGTGTGGATGCACTAATTTAGAGTATTTTTTTTCTCCAGTTAAATCATGAAAAATGTGAATTTTGATAAACTATTTATATAAAAATCAATGATTATGAATATACAATATTCAGAAAATATTATTCTTCAAAGTTCATTGAAGATTTTGTGAAATTTCATGCACGCAATATGATACAAATCTTATAACCTGGGCAAAGGCATGGGGAAATCAAGTTTTGGGGGATAAAAAGGGAAATTAATGGGATTAAACTATGTAAAGCAATTGATAAGTTGTGAGGACATGACGTCATAAACTGATAACCCTCTTGGGAATTTGTGTTGTGATTCTCATTATTAATCTGGGCTAGATTATAAAATGAAATTGCCTTTACCTCAGAAATGAAATCTTCTTCTAATTTATCTCTATCAAACCCAATTTCATTGGTTACATCATCAAATATTTTTACTGCTTTATCTCTATATTTCTCGTGATTTGATTTAATTGCGATACTTCCATAATTCAACAATGCTCTAATGTAAATTTCATCTCCCTGTTTGGCATCAATAACTGATTGTAAGAGAGCAAAACTTTCATCAATACCTCCTGCGTAGAAGCTTGCTAATCCCTTCAAATTCAGTACGATATAATAATAGTTATCTTCTTTATTGAATTTTGTCGAATCAAGATACCCTAAAGCCTTTTGAAAATCTGATATATGGTAAG
>JARFOC010001350.1:152480-165323 GCA_031763485.1 Osmoderma eremita
GGCAGAGGTGCCGTGTAAATTTGTCGAGTTACTCGACAGTACTTTTGCTGTCGAACGCTTACAGAATTCCGTCTCTGCCGGATCGCTCGACATCGACGCAACAACGGCCTTACGGAATCCCACTGCAGAGATTATATAAGGTTTGTTCGAACCTTTAGTTTGAGAACCGTTCTGGAATTTGATTTCATCTAATTTCTTTCCGAATTGCCAATAACAGCAACGTAAAAGTACTGCGATATCGGAGATGTAATAATTTAGTAATTAATTTTTTTTTACATTTTCCACTTAGATATAAGGACCGTTTATATTAAAATAACAAATGTTGCATTATCCATTGAAATTTAATTTAGTTATTAACTATTATAAAATATTTTTAATTTTTTTATGTGGTCGCATTGCATTTTTATTACGTCACTTGATTATATGTTTGACGTCACGTCAATGACGTGCGTTGGAACTAATCGTGCCCCTTTTTATATTCAAATTTAAGCGAAAATGAACCACAGCGCCTTAAGCGACTGAATACCCAACCAGTTTCTAGTTTGAGCGAGAAGGGGTAGAGTTTACTAACTCTACTTTTGGTTGGCAAGAATATCTTTATAAGGCTAAATTCAATTGCCCAAGAAAGAATCTTTTCAATCGTTACTGACTGCAAATCAAAAAATAGAAACATTAAATGATGGTAATTTTTTTACATATTTAAATTTTGTATTTAGTTTAGCACAAGCGGGTGTATTATTATTATTGTTTGTTCTGTTAATGATAATGAATTCGATGGACGATAAACTATTATCATTATTATTCCATTTATATATTTTATTGCCAAGCAATATTACATTCAAATAGTAAATTTTTTCGATTATATATATGGGAATAACACGCCCTGTACGTTGGCCATACTGCCTCTACCATAACCTCTCATGTTAACGTTTTAAGCGTGTGCTTATTGTCTCTGAGCGTGTGTTAACGTTTTGTGATATCTAGTGGAATATTGTGTATGACAACTATTATAAAGCTATATTTTGTAAACCTCAGTGAAGCCTTGATATTGCTGAGAGGAAATTATTCTTTTAGAAATGGTAAGTTAGGTTCTTGTAATACTATTGGTTTAACTACCTCCATGTTTCTAGGCTGAAGAAGTAAATCCCAAAGCTTACCCCTTGGCCGAAGCGACACTAACTACAAAAATACTTAATTTAGTTCAACAGGCAATGAATTACAAACAGTTACGTAAGGGCGCAAATGAAGTAACAAAAACGTTGAATCGAGGAATAGCTGAATTTATTGTTATGGCTGCCGATGCAGAACCTTTGGAGATTTTATTGCATTTGCCCTTATTATGTGAAGATAAAAATGTGCCATACGTCTTTGTTAGATCAAAACAAGCTCTTGGTCGTGCCTGTGGAGTACCTCGTTCAGTTATTGCTTGCAGTGTAACAATTAACGAAGGTTCTCAACTTAAACCACAAATACAAACAATTCAACAGGAAATTGAACGCTTGTTGGTATAATTTTTATATCCGAACAATTTATTTTTTAGTCACCAAAAATTCTACAAGGAATGTTATTTTTATTATAATTAAAAATATATGACTTAAATGCTAAGTAGTTTCATTGTATCCTTGTAAAAGTTTAACGAAATACATTATATGCAACTAAGTCCCAATTTTCTTTCCATCGTAATTCTTCATAATTTTCTAAATTTTTTTTAAACATATTGTTTAACTTTATCTGTTCTAGATTATTGGGAAAATTACTAAACCAAACTTGTAGTTGTTCAGAAAGTTCTTTTGCATTATGGAAAATGAATCCATTTTCTTGGTGTTTCACCAATTCATTTATACTGGAATATATTTTACTTGAATTATGTGTTATACATAGCAACATTCTTACCATCTGAATTCATGTGCACAAACTGGCAAACCACAGCCAAACATATCAACAACTTTCATAGGTAAGTCAAGGCCACTAGAACTAGTGTGGAGACAAACACCTAAATCTGCAGAAGCTAACAGTAGTGGATAATCTTCAGATTCCAACCAGGGTGTTATAAATGTGACATTTTTCCAATCTTCTTCCTTGATTTGGTTACAATAAAATTCTTTAAGTGGTCCTTTACCAGTTATAACACATATCAATTTCGGTAAATTTTTAACATTACCATTCTCAACATGTTTATCATATTCTATAAAATATTTAATAAGAATGATATTCAACAAAATTAAAGCAGCACAAACCTTGTAATGAATTAAGTAGCAATGAAAAATCTTCATCATCTGTCCAGCTAGTACTTGAAACAATTATAGCTGGTCTCTCAGACTTCAGCATAATATTTCCATCACAATTTTCTGTTAAAACAGTACAATCAGCATTTTTTCCTTTAAATTCTTCATAGGTATTAGACAGACGTTGCAGTAAAGCATGCTTTTGTTTTATTGTGATGGGCTTGAACATTTCAGCTGGTCTATCATATAAAGTTGTGGCACTAAGAAAAATTTATTATTAGGGAAGATATTGCATTGTATAAAATGTTTTTTAATGAATTACTGTAATCTATGTAGATATGTTTACTTCAATAAATTTACACAAAGAATCATATACAGACATATTCACAAATATACTGCCCTCCTAACAGAGCAGTAACATCAAATTAAACAAAAAACAAGCCAACTTTTAGCTTGGCAGGGCAGTATGTTTAACACATTATGAATCGTTTTAATAATTATGGACCAATACATAAATTGTTATTACTTTTCTTCTTACCAAATTTCCCAATTATTCATCAAGTCCTTTTGCATCTCTTTTGTAACACAAAAATTAGATGTAGCTCTTTTACCTACAAACATTTCAATTTTCTTCGTTATTTTTACCAACATGTGATTTTTATTAGTATTTAATGCCATTATACTAAATGCATAATTATGCCAATCAATAACATATTTTATCCTCATAATGTTGCAGTAAAGTAAACATACAATCAGGCTTGGTATAGCTGGAGGATTTTGAACTAGCAGTATATTAGGTTTCCGTATAATAAGAAGTACAAACATTAAAGTAACTAATTGCCATAAAGCCTTGAATATGTAGTTTAATATTTTTGGAAGAGGGATGTTTGGATAACGTAGTAAGTAATGAAAGCTAACTAGTGGTTGAGTTATTAAGCTGTTAAGGGGCTTTGTTTCTTGGTAACATATAACATCAACTTTATGTCCATGCTCTGCCAATGACTTTGAGTGATATTGCATCCTGGGGCTACGCCCTATGTCGCCGAGTACCACTATGCATACTTTACTAAATTCTTCAGTCATTTCTCCTTAAATGGTTTGCCGGTTTTTCGCTAACCGTTAATAGTACTAGTTAGTTACAGTTCAATAATATATAAATTATATTCCTTGCGCAAAAGCCTCAAAAAATTTGGAAATGAAACACAAACACACAGTCATGCCACAACAAATATACAAATGATCAGCGATCAGTTGTAGTGGTGATAGCCATGTCCAGCATTGCTGCCGCGCTGTGATAGTCACACATAGCTTTGAAGTGTTGCTCTTATAGAGATCGTACATATATATCTTTTATCTATGATCGTACCCACAGCTAGATAGTGCTTTTTGACGTGATGGTAATAATATGTCAAAACGCGATTATTTACAAGAAAAAATGGTTTGAAATACGTGTCCAAAAAGTTTTAGGCAGAAATAATTTAGTTTTCAGCTAAAAGATACTTTACATAAATGGACTGAGAAATCAAAATTAACACAGATTTTTTATTTTTTTCCTAATATAGGTAAATAACATTATATAACAAATAAATTTATAATCAAGAGAATCGCAAATATAAAACCTATGAAAACAAAAACACACATAAAGGTGACAATGAGGTGACAGGTGGGTGACAGGCACAACTTGTCAACTATTACCAACTGCAAATAGTAAACTTCGTTCAATCACTCTTCCACTCTGGGTTCAAATATTCAGATTTGCATCATCTGGTTTGATCGCAGAATCAATTCTCCCAATATGGCAAAATACTGATTATATAGGCAATTGTACTGGATTTCAGTACATGTACTGACAAGCTGGGAAGTCCAGTTTGAATTATACAAGCATTACCACATACAAGAACTACACTATAGTGATTAGTGATGTAATTTTTTGGATGTTGGTGGAGATGGAAAATTTGGACTGAAAATGTGTGACAGACATAACGTATTTGTGATTTTTGTGTTAACGAAAAGTAAAGTATATCGCAATATCTCTCTCTGGTGCGAAATACAAATCAGTATTTAGCCTCATGATTAGCCATTTTATGTTATCGATATGTAAGTTAAGTAATGATATCGAATAATTCTACGCATAAGCTCAAAGCTTCTAAGAGCTCAAATTGCCAAGACAACAATCTCGACGACAGTGTAGAACTGGAGAGTATCGATGGAGAAGCCACCGGGGATTCTAATAGAAAATATCAAGGATCTAATTATTTCGATGGACGCAACAGAGGTGCAAAAGCACGGCGTGGAGAGTGTAAACCCAATAGGAATATGGAAAGACGTGGATACAGAGGACGAGGAACTATGGTTTCACGAAGGAGTGATAGGGACTTTTCTGATAGTGGCATGTATATCATTAGCCGTAAATATCAAGATACATTAAATAAGAACTCAGGTATGTATCATCATTCAAAATTTTATGAATCTGATAAGAAAGTAGAAATAAAATTTAACCTGCCTGAAGACACTAGAATATCGAAATTGCTTCGAAGATTGAATAATGAAGAAGATCAGGAGAATTCACTAGCAATATCAAAAAAATTACTAGAGGTGCTATTAATTCCAGACAATGCTTTGTATATTAGAAAAGCTTTTCATATTTTGAGAGAATCGATGCTGGAAATTTTAAGAATTGCGCCAGGTCCGATGGCTAAATGCCAAGCTGCTCGTGCATTAGGTCGCATGGGTTATATTATGGGACAGGAAAATGATTTTGAAAGGTTCCAAAATTGGCTTTTTTCTAAAGATCATATTCATTCAGATAATTTAGTTTACTTGTTCATGAAAGCATTACAAGAGACATTGTATTTTGAAAAGAAAAAATCTGTTTTAGCAAAACATTCTGCTTCTCTTATGAAGTGTATTGCTAAAACTATTGAAACAACAGATAATGTTGATGTTTTTAAGACAGGATTAGAGGATTTGGTAAATTTGATTGAGTTATATCCCAGTGATTTTTACCCTTTATTTAAAGATACAGTGGATTTATTAATAGGTTGGCATGTGGATCATACTCAACTTTTATCAAATATTGAATTCATATCAAAATGTATGCAAAAGCTTTCCAATTATTTTCAGATAAATATCGATTTCTCTGTAACGTTGATTTTACATTTTATGGAGGATATAGAAAGTTATAGTAGTGATTTGTCAAAACGTGAAGATAATACAGTTGAACGTTTAACAGTTTTCATATTAGCACTCAACACAGTTCTAAAATGTTTAGGAGAAGCATTTAATCCTAATAATGAACAAATAACTGCAAATTTTGTCACAAACTGTTTGAGAACAATTATTGTAACTGTAACTCAGGCCTTGGAATTGTTTGTTCCAGACAATCTTACAATAGCTGGCAATGAATGCATTTCAATACTGCTATCAGTTGCCTACACAAAACCTGCTTTTCTGAATAATGCTATTTTATCTTTAGTCGATTTAGAACTTGCTTTGGTAAACGAATTTTCAGATGCTACTATTATTTCAACGATGATTATGATTTCAAAAGTTATTAAAGAATTGTCGGCAAACTTGCCAATGGAATTGATACCCAAATTACTTGGTCCATCATCTGAGATATTAAAGTTAAGGCAATCACAGTATGTTGATGTTCAAGAAGCAGTGGTATATGTATATCAATCTTTGCTAAATTTGAAAAACATACCTTTACTTCAAGAAGCTTACAGATATATACTTGGGGATCTAGAATTGGTATACAAGAGCATATTACCTGACATACAATCATTATGTCATAACAATCCTTTTGAGAACATATCTTGTTCGCCTGATAATGCTGAAAATACGATATTGTTCATATTTAGATGTTTGTCCCAGCTAGCTAATATCAGTGGATCAATTATCGGAATGTGGGCCCTAAAACCAAGTATATTGGAATTACTAGGAGTTTTGTTGGTACCCTATGATGAAAAGTTATCTAAAATGTATCCAATATTACAATACAGTTTATTATACCTGCTGTTTTCCCATTGCAAATGCTATAATTATTTCATAGCAAGTAGCTGTTTGGTAACTGATAAATTAAACATTATTGGCCATCTAGGTTTATCAGAAAGTCTTAATATTGATGATGTTGGCAAATCGCCAAATTCTGGAAATTTCGCTGTTGTATTGAATGTTCTTCATAATACCTTGAAGACAGAACCTAGTGAAGAAGCAACACTCTTATTGTTGTATTGGTTTCAAGATGTCCTTCTGTATTCTGAGCCGTACCTAGAAGTTTTTTATCAAACAGAAGAATTTAAGAAAATATCTGATGTAACATTGGGTTGTGGTTTTTGTAAAAATGAAAGTATTATTTTAACTGTGTGCCAAAATTTAGACAAGTTGTTAAGTAATAAACAACTGTCCTGGAGCAATTCTTTTTTATTAAAGGTGACTGAAATATGCATTTTGCATATGACTTCAAATGATGAGCAAATCAGACATAGTTATACGAGACTATTAGTTCATATACCCTGGGATATTGCAGTTATGGAATTTGGTAAGATGTACACAATTGATAAAATAAAACGAGAATCCAACACATTAAAATTGTATGATATTCATTCTGTGACTTTGGCACAACATATGCATATTTATGGATCGGTATATGGAGAAATTGTACCTTATCAATTTAAAGTGTTTATGCAAACTTTACTTAAAGATAATGAGGTTGATCGAAGTTGGCTGATGGAAGTATTTAAATGTTGCTGGCCTTTGGAATCAGATACACAAAGAAATACAGAAGATTTTAGGTCTTTAGCATTACAAAATAAAGCTGTTTTAAATAATTGGGCTACTTGGGAAGCAGCGCAATTTTGCGTTAATACGAAATTGCGAACACCTCTAGGAAAACCTAATGAAACATTCACAAACTTCGAAACAAGCATGAAGAATTTACTGAAGGAACTTAGTAAAATACCAAGGCAGGATGAAGAAGTTTTGGAAAATATTGATAATAGGCAAAACCAAGTACGTCTCTTATTGCAGTTCATGTATCATTTAGAGATTTCTATCTATAACGCGTCAGAAGGTACAGCTTTTGCTATATCTCAACCATCTAAGCCTGTACGCACGTTCTTTTCCACAAACTCATCTACGTGTAAGGAGTGGTTCAGCCGTGTTAGAAATACACTGATACAATTAGCTTTGCATGCAGGCCAACCTGCTTTAACACTGAAACATGGTCATACTTTACTAAAAGACTTTATAGATTCAGAAAAGGCAAATACAGTGGAGTTTGAATACACAATTATGTATATTACTTTGGCTTTATTGAATATGCGAGAATATGATGCCTTACAAGGTCTTTACGTTTATTGTCAGAAGATATCGCCTTCGATGGATTACAGTTGGATTAAGTACAGTGCGGATCAGGCTTTTAGGAAGTTTGAAATAGCTGCGGAAGGTTACAAAACTACACTTCAAACCAATTTAAAATTGGCTCCACTAATTAAGTGTTTTGTGTCAGATCAGATCGTTAATTGTTATAAACACCTTCATAATTGGTTTGAAATCATAAAGTGGAATGGTCAGTGCAGTGCTTTTTTACCTGACGACCCAAATAAATACCTATTTACCTCTACAGATTTCGGTTGTGTTCAGAAATTATATGACATTGAAAATAATCGTGCCTTTAATGAATTATCTTCATGGGAAGAAGAAACAAATTCTAAAACATGGAGTACATACGATATTCTTTACAATATTGAACGCGATGTCTACAATGCAGCATTGAATATAAATAATGAAGATAAGGATGTTTCTTTAAGTTTGGATAACACTTTAAGCAAAATTCACTCTGTTATGCAAAACGAACTGCTATCACTACCCTCTGAATATTTACAGAATTATTGTTTAATAAATTACGTAATTCACGGTCTTAAGAATATTGTTAACAATATACCTGTCAGTAATATATTTTTGGTATCAGAAAATTTTGAAAATGAAATAGATAAAATAGATTCTTGTGTGTTGTCTAAGATCCTTTGGTGGTCAGAATACTTTGCAAAATTACAAAATCAAGGATTTAGTTTATTTTGTAGTAACCTTAGACTTAATGTAATCAAAAGAGCTAGGAAAGATAGAAATTATACTTTGGCATCAAATCAGTTACGTGAATTTATGCAAGACAAAGATATGATTTTTATGAGTGAAGTTCATGAAGGTAATCAATTGCACAACATGGCAAATTCTCTCATAAGGAAAATCCCAGAATTTACAATGTGGTCTTTAGATACAGCCAAAGCTATACAAGAAATGATAAAATTACTTTACGTAAACCCAGAATGTAGACAATTAACATTTAACCTGTGTGCTATTGCGTCGACATCTATATCTAAATGCGCGGATAGATTCGGTGGTGTTGAGTTACGCCATGTAAGCAGTAAAATACTTTTGAAATTGGCAAATTGGTTACAAACTAACGAGCAAGTGTCTATAACTGAATTACATAGCCCTCTAGGAAAATTTCTCACTGTGTTGCCGGAAATATCAACAATAGAAATGACAAATATTATACCAATAACAGAAATGGCAATAGGAAAATTGTTGCAATTCAGCGTCCAGCAATGTAATCAGGAATTAGCAAAATCTTGGAACGCTTTTGGAACCTGGTGCTATCGTTGGGGCAGGAAAATGGTGGATAGTAGTGGAGAACTTACAAATGTTTTAACGGTAGAAGACCAGCAAACTATTCAAAGTATACTCCCGGAAAGTGCTACCTCGGACGACTTAAAAAGAATATACCTGATACTATCACAAACGCGAGTTGCTATAGATGAAGAAGACATCGACTCGACAGATATTAATACAACCGCCATGATACGGTGCCAACTACAATGTGTACCAATTTTATCGACTGCGCACGAGACTCAGTTACATGATTTAGTGCAGATATGGCGAAATATACACAAAAGAGTGTATGCCTACTATGAACTTAGTGCAGAAGCATATTTCAGATATCTTCACTTAGCTTCTAATTGTGAGAATATCAGTAAGAGCACAGAGTCGAATACAGTAACAGTCACCCTAAGACTTCTACGTTTAATTGTAAAACATGCATTAGAGTTGCAGACTGTCCTAGAAGAAGGCTTAGCTAAAACACCGACACACCCGTGGAAAGTTATAATACCTCAACTATTTTCACGTTTGAATCATCCTGAAAATTACGTGCGTCAACGGGTATCCGAATTACTTTGTCGAGTTGCGATTGATGCGCCACACCTTATAATGTTTCCAGCTGTCGTTGGCGCTCTAGAGGGTGGAGTTAAATTCGATTTCTCAGACATATCTTTGCCCAAAGACTGTCTCTCCCAAAATAATGATAATAACGGGGATACAGAGGATGAAATTGATGATTCTTACGATAGTGAAACGGATGAATCTAAAAATGTTTTGCAGTCGTGCTTCAAATCAATGGTTGATACACTAAGTAAGCAGGCACCAGAAACAATTAATGAAGTTCAGTTGTTGGTAAAGGAACTCAGAAGAATAATATTATTGTGGGATGAACTTTGGCTGGGTACTTTAGCCCAGCATCACTCAGAAATCAACAAAAGGCAGCAACAACTAGAACTAGAAATGGAAAAAGTGTACAGCAATCCACATTTAACGTACGAGGAAAAGATATCACTCGTAACAGAAAAACATAGAATCATTATAAAACCTATAATATTCATATTAGAACAGTTGTATGATATTACAAGTATTGAACCGGAAACTCCTTACGAAAAGAATTTCCAAGAACAATATTTGGGACTCATCGTGGATACCTTAAAGAAACTAAAAAATCCTGACAATGCTGATAAACCTCAAGAATCTTGGCAATTATTGAAAGAACTTCAGACGAGGTTTCAACAAAAAGCTCATAAGAAAACTTCCTATTCACTGAAGATGCAAGAGATAAGCCCCGTCTTAGCTAATATGCGAAATACTGTCATCTCAATGCCTGGTCTAACGAGTTCTTCAAAAACTAGAATTACTATATCGCATCTATCCAATCATGTTTCTATTTTGCCTACAAAAACTAAACCGAAAAAGTTGGTATTTTATGGCTCTGACGGTCAAACATACACTTATTTATTCAAAGGATTAGAAGACTTGCATTTGGATGAGAGAATAATGCAATTTTTAACTATAGCAAACACTATGATGGCTCGGAGTACGGATGAAACGGAAAATAATTTATATCGGGCGAGATATTATTCAGTGATTCCTCTCGGACCGAGATCTGGACTTATAAGTTGGGTTGATGGAACAACGCCAGTTTTTGCTGTGTACAAACGATGGCAGCATAGGGAAGCAAGCAAACAAAATGCGAAAACTGGTAATAGTTCCAGCACTACTGTATTACGTCCATCAGAACTGTACTACAACAAATTAAATCCTTTATTACAAGAACATGGAGTGAAAAATATAGAAAACAGGAAAGAGTGGCCTTTAGTTGTATTAAAACAAGTCTTGGACGAATTGATGAAGGAGACACCTAGTAATCTTTTGGCTAATGAGCTGTGGTGCCATGCGATTAATGCTGCTTCATGGTGGCAGATGGTGCGTAGATATTCATATTCTGTTGCTGTTATGAGCATCATCGGCTACATTATCGGCTTGGGAGATAGACATTTGGATAACGTGCTCATAGATTTGACGAGTGGTGATGTAGTGCATATAGACTATAATGTGTGTTTCGAGAAAGGGAAAGCTTTGAGAGTTCCAGAGAAGGTGCCGTTCAGGTTGACACCAAATATCCGCGATGCGTTAGGAGTAACAGGAATAGAGGTATGTAAATAAATCGACAACTGTTTCTTACGCTATATTGTAATTTCTATTTGTGACTATACCGGGAGATCATAATTGATTGTCGTGGTGCTTTTGTAAAGTAGTGATTACATTCGTTATAAATTGATATTTGCTTGTAGGTACAGTATTCGCAGACGTGTGATTAACGGAGTATGGTATTGTGCGTATGCAACTTAATTTACAGATACGTTACTCGATGTGCTTAACAAACGAGTTAGTGGTCACAAGTTAGTTAAAATTATAAATTTAAAGTAAAAATTGTTGTGAATAATTAGTAACTGAATGCGACAGCAAGCTTTATTGAATTTATTGACATGTGTTTTTAAATTATGAAGGAAAAATAATTACTAATAAATACACACATCGGACGCCTTTGAAGAATTTGGTAGTCAAATAGTTACTGATTATATTCGAACCAACTAAATATGGTTCTTTAGGCAGTACCGTGTTTGTGATGTCTACATTCGGGGACAATATTTTAAGGCGAAAATTTTAAATATACACTCTGAAAGTTGGTGTTTGCAGTTTGGGACTGTATTTTTCAAGTTTGTTCGAAAGGGAGGCATGCACGCGGAATCATGTATTAGTTCGCATATTGTCCGGACATCATTTTACTTGGTCGCAGAAAAGTTATATCTCTAAAATATTAATTTCTCTTAAGAAATTCCAAATTTTGATAACAGTGTCAGTTTTTCGTATGACAATCAATCTTGATCGCACGTTACCTGTTTTAGACATAGGAATAATTAATACCAATAGTGTATGACGATTGAATGAATGAATTAAAAGATTTAATACTTTTTAAAGTATCGTATAATCCGCTTATAATGGACTCCAATGCACCTCCTATAAACGTCCATTATATCCGGGTGTCCATTATATAGGGAGAACGAGATGGGTATGAAATAATAGTAAAGTTTTATATGAACGTTTATATTTTAAATAGTTAAGTAACTCTGGAACTCGTGTACGCGGAAATAATTTTATAATAAACAAAAACAATATATAAACGTATATATGTATGTATATACATATATATTATGTTTTAGTTTATTATAAAATTATTTCTGCGTGCACGAGCATATATATATATATGATTCATTTTCGGCCCTCACCATGGGGGTTATTATTGGAGATAGAGGGGGTAGGTTTAAATTTGACAAAGTTGCTAAATTGTGTGTTTGTTATGAACCCGAAGAAAAAATAAGCCTGTGACAAATGACGTTCGAGATTTTTTTTAAAAACGAAAAAAAACTCATTTTCTTCTTTTACCTCTAGCACTTTTATTCAGCCTTGCAGAGAAAAACTAAAACACATACTCGTGGTCACTTTTGATCTTCTATCTAATGGTCTAGTCGAAATTTTTATAAGACGTTTCGTTTCCTTCTGGCCATCATCAACTTGCTTATTTCTTACCGGCGCTATATTGATATTATGGTTTTATTGACCAAGAACACATTTTAATATTAAATAAGGTAGCCATGAAATTTAAAACTTTCATACGTTTCAATTATCGTTCATTAGTAATAGAAAAATGTTGTACACGAACGAAAAGAAACGAAATATGTTACGTATTCTTTATTTATCGAACCGAAATACAACAATAGAGAGTACAAGATATTTACAACTGTATCCAGAACGACAACTGCCACATCGAACCATTCTTCTAGATCTTGATAGAAACGACGAGAATGGGTTGCTTAACACACCGCGTAATGTTTATGTTAGCAGGAATTTGAATTAAAATGAATGGGATATTTTATAAATGGTAAATTAG
>JARFOC010001350.1:173724-189933 GCA_031763485.1 Osmoderma eremita
CCAAATTCAATAAACGAACGCAATAAACACTCGAAGAGTATATGGAGTAAAAGGATTTGAATAAACGAACTCAGCTTATGCACCCCACTAGTGCAGCACGACTGCATTCGGGAGATTGCATCGGTCAATCGTGATCCGCGGATATGACATCCCTGCTTGATGAAATACATTACTTACAGACGACTTTAAAGTTTAGAAATGGCCAGCGCTGTGTGTAATGCATTTTGTACAGCTACTGTCTATGAAAGCGGAATTTCTTCGAAAATGGATATAAAAATTTGAATGGTTTCTAATCACCAACAAACTTTTAGGGATGGCAGAGAATAATAAAATGAATTATCTTTTCTTGGTACTCTTTCTTCCTAAAGGTGTCTTACTTTGGAGTTAAAATCTTCCGCCCCTTTATTTAAGTCAATGTGCTAATAAGGTTGTGTAAGGTTGTGTTGAAATAAATCGTAATAGTAGTGTGTATTGTAATGTACAGAGAGAGCAACAAATCCCGAGAACCACGTGACTGAAAATGTCGCCAACTTAAATTATATCAGTTGGTCACACTGCTTGTGCTACTAACCCGGATATGCACGTTGATGGCATTATTATTGTCTGTCAACCCATACTGCAAACTAACAAAATCAACCTTAAAACAAAAGAATACTAAGTTGATGGGTCACGTGGTTCTCGGGATTTGTTGCTATCGCGGTATTTTACCGCATAATTGTATTGTACCAGTTAATGTGATGCATTGCTGTTTTTTAAAAATATTGTGAATGTTTGACAACATTACAACTAGCTTATCACTTTGGCCTTCTACAGTGACAGTTTAAGTGGGCGCTTCCTTTATAATCTTTTTTGTGTCGGTGGTTTAGTAAAGCGAGGCGTTGCATGAAAAGTTTAGTGTTGGTAGTAGTGAACGTTACAGAGAATGGATGGATATGCGCACTTTTATGGAGGCTTCGCACGTGGTTTTGCTTGTTTCTAGGTTATGTTTGTTTGTGAGTTACGAATAATTCATAACTGATAATACTACGTTCCAATCCCATAAGTATTAAGCTGCTTTTAGATTAGCGAGAAATATCGCGCAATTTACTGTCAGACATTACTGTCGCTGATGTAAATATGTTGGCGAGCCGAAAAACCGGCAAGTGCGGCTACTGCTTGGAATGTGTATTGTGGTTGAACTACCCCCAGTAGACACATTTCATTTGCTTGTTTTTTTACTGCTTTTCGCACAAATTCCTGCACCTTGTCAAGAGATTTCAAAATTTCCCTCCATTTGTAGTCTTCTGCTTTTGCAGTTTTTATCAAAGAATTCATTCCAATTATATTAAACTGACTCAGATTTATTAAGGTGCGTTTAGATTAGCGAGCAATATCAGGCAATTTACTGTCAGACATTACTGTCGCTGATGTAAATATGTTGGCGTGTCGACTTCCCGAAGCTCTCGACATTTCTCGCCAGAAACACAAACTTGCAAGTCTAAACACGAAAATTCCCCCTGGCTGTAGCCCTCAGAAGTTTTCCAAACGGTCTCGATATTCTCTGCGAGTTGTTGATAATGGCTTCCGAAAAATAGAAGTGGGAATATCGAGCTATTTTAAAAGTTTCATTTCTTTATATGGAGGTAATGATTTATTGTGGGATGTTAATTCTCCTTTGTATCGCGATCGCATAAAAAAAGGAATATTAGCAGCAAAATTTGAAACAACGGGGACAGAAGTAAGCCGAAAGCTGCATAATTTACGCAGTCAGTATATGCACGACTGTAAAAAGATTAAATTAAAAAAAGTGGAAGTAGTACAGATGACGTGTTTGTGTCTAATTGGCCTTATTATTCGGCTTCAAAATTAAAAAAAATAAATAAATAACATTTTTGAACTGCTGAGCACCTTCCAAGCTCAACTCAGAAACTAGAATTTTGTATGCTCCGTAATTTTCCCTTCTTAATACCCAATCTCTATCCCAGCATTTTCTTTTATTTTTCCGCTAGAATCTTCAGGAAGTTTGCTTGCGCGACAGAAACTCGACGAAATTATTCTCGATGATGTAAACAGAATTGCAAATTACTTGCGACAGATGTCGCGCAAATAACTTGCCAGTGTATTTGCACCTTTAGGTTTGTTGTGTATGTCTTATCGGAGTTACTCCCAGTATTTTTTTTATAGATCATGTAAATTATGTTAAGATACAAACAAAAGTTTTAGGATATTGTTACGTCGAATAAGACATACACACCAAAAACCTATTGATTAATTTTAATATTTTAATGTACTTGCTACATAATTGGTTTTTATAAAAGAGCAAAAAAATATATTCAAATGCCAATAATGCGATAAGTACGTAAGTAAGAATAATTACTTTTGATCAAGGCTACGTTACGAATTATTGTTACTGTTTTAAAATACGAATGTTCTTTTGTTTTTTGTTTTGCAATAATACACAATAATATTTCAATATTAAATTACGTAAATAAAATAAATAAATAAATTGTTAATTAATTACAGCCTTAAAATACTCATTAATTAAAAAAAAAAATGGAATTTGATCGCTGACTGTATTAATTACGTAACAAAATGTGCGCATACATCCCAGTTTCTACCTCTTATGCCCGGTTTTTCATTGTCTATTTTGAACTATTTCAGCTAATATTTGTAGTCGGATTTCTCAAATACCAACCAATGAACAAGAAATAATAGAAACCCCATTACAAAATATTTGAAACTGATATCTATTAGCATATTGTATTAGTAGAGATTATCAGTCTGTAGTATTAGTGGAATTATGATTAGTTATTTTTTTCATTTATCGTATTATAGAAATTACAAGTGAATAAACAATATGTAACAAAATGAATTGCTAATGAAGATATAACTTCAATTAAAACAAAAGGTGTTACAGATTACAGTTTTATTCTAATTGGCGCCGCTATGCAAATAACCGCCGCATTCTAATAGACGCCGCAAGAAAATAATGCCGAATGAAATAAACGCCGTACTCTAATAAATGCCGCATCTTTATGGGAAGTGCGCACAATCAACGTCAAGTAGGTAGGGAAATCCCCGTTAACCACATTCAGATTGAATTCCGTATGTGATGTCGTTTTGTATCGAAACTAAGTTGCAATACAATTGTTTTGAGATGGATAGCAAAAGAATAAAAATGAGGATTTGGTTTGATCCGAAATAAACGCCGCACTCTAATAAATGCCGCACCTCTTATAAACGTCGCAAAGATAGATGCCCTAACTCTAAATGATTAAACGCCGCGGTGTCTATTAGAATAAATATGGTATTTATTTTTTTGCAATAATATTTCCATGGTAGTATTGAAAAAAAAACAATTTTTAAGTAAAAATAGTGGGGTATAATTTTGAATTTAATTTTTTCCCGCGCGTAACATCCAACTCAGAGTGTAGAAAGACCGTTAGAAAGGCTAGAATGTCATAAGAAAGAATTCAATGTATAAAATAACGTTTTATGTATTAAAAATTGTGTAAAGACAAGTGTGTGTGTTAATTTTAACATCCTGATCACCCCCACAATAGCATTTATTAATTTTATGTAAGATTTTTAAAATAATTTACTATTAAATGGTGTCTTGTTCGATTGTCTCGAGTACTTTAAAAACTATATTACCGATTATTTTACGCCAAAGTTGTTCAATAAAATTAATCATGGTTTCATTGTTTTGTATGTTTCGGTGATTTTAAAGGTTTTAAAGGTTATACATGATTATCATGTTGTGTATCCTTAATGATTTGGGTTGACGTTACCACACTCTTGATAGAATAGCTTAAACCGTGAGCCACTCGTTGAACTAGCTATTTTGTTCGGCTGTTCAGTTCAGAGTTGAGCTTAAACTGAAATACAGTTTGAGCGCTGAACTTTTACTTATACCATGGGTTTAAACCCATTTTTTGGTGTAAGGCGATTGCCACACTTAAACACCCCGCTTCGCACCCTAAAACAGTTCAGCCGTTTAAACTTTGGCTTAAACCTAAGCGTCCGCTTAAACTACCACTGTAAAACCGGACCTTAAGTATAGTAAAGGGACTGCAACGATGGACTTTCACACCATTTACCTCCAAGGTGAGGCATTCTTGTAATAAAGAATAATAAGAGAAGGTCTTTTTCTTTTAAGATTCTCTACCATCCCTAAAAGTTTGTCGGTGATTTTTAGATGGACCGCGTATCTATGTATTTAATTTGAAACGATTTAAAGCAGCCAAAAAAACTCTACTATTTAATTATGTATTGGTAGACCAATAAATATTATTTAGTGGTATGCAGGTAGCTCTTGATGGAATATCTGCTTTAGCAATGCTATTGTTTTATATACAGAGTGATTTTTAATGTCTGAGAACAGGTTAAATTTCTTGTTAATACATGAATTGATCGTCTTTCTCTTTTATATTGCGCCAGTGGCGTCTCAAGCTGGATGATACATCAGAATAAATATGTATGGTGAATTCTACTTTACTTTACATTAGTCCTCTTGGTTCCGTTCGGAACATAGGACCTCTACAAGTATCTTCCATTCATTTCTATTTTGTGCTAACGCCCTGGTTTCCCTCCACATTTTCTCTACTTTTTCCAATTCTCTATTAATACCCCTTTTTCATGTCACGGAAATATCCATTTACCTCTCTTTATGGATTGGACTATCGGTTCCTGGTCTGTTCTTCCATAGCTCTTTATTTGATATTCGGTTTGGCCAGCATATTTTTAATATTTTCCTGAGGCATTTATTTATAAAAAATTCCCTATGGTCCATGTTTCTGACGCATGAAGTATAATACTTTTTACTTTGGTGTTAAAAATTCTTGTTTTAGTTCGTGAAGATAGTTCATTTGATCTCAAGTTTTATTTAGCACATAAAAAAGGTTTTGCGCCTTATTTTTTCTCGCGTTTATTTCTTTTTCCATACTTCCACTTTTTTCCAGGATACTCCCCAAGTAACAAAATTCCTGTACACCTTCTATTTCCTCTCCTTCTATAGTTATTCCCATTTCTCTTTCTGTATTTGTTTTAAAAATGTTTGTCTTCCTTATATTTATTTCTAGTCCAACATTTTTCGCTTCTTTGGCTAATTTCTCGGTTTTCTTTTGCATGTGTTGCCTTTTCTCAGATATGAGACATACATCATTGGCAAACTCAAGGTCCTTAAGATGTCCAATTGTCCATTCACCTTTTAAAAAATAGTAGAGCGCCTATGGGAATAACGCACAGCGCTGTCACATCTGATGTAAGAGAAAGAACTCCAAGGGCCTAATATCCTTACTAATCAATCCTTCATCGAACAATTAACGAAGTTAGTCCAATGTGTCAGTAGCGACATGAAGTGGTACACCATCTTTTTGAAAGTAATGCATCTACATGTAGTTCGTTGATAAAAGTTTCTGCATTGATGGTGTTGTTAAGAAAAATACTGCATCGATTATCCAACGCCTTGGCATCACAACCCAAATTCCAATTTTAATGGGCTGCATCCCATTTTTGATTTTTACAAAATTATGTGGATTTTCTGTTACCCAGGTTCTTTAGTTTTGACTATTTATATAGCCGAGCAAATGGAACCACGCTACATCTGTCATGAATGTTACACTTAAAATATATAATATTTAACAACTAAAAGAAGAAAACATGTGCATACACCAATTTGTGCAGCTAACTTTCGTATTGCTTTCTGGTGGCATATCTGAATATGTTGTCTAACATCATCAACAATATCCTTTGTCAAAACTGATGCTCGTGCACTAGATTTATCCTTACGGTGTTTATTTTCGAAACGACCCACAATTCTGTTTCGATGTTGTACAAAGACTTTATAGGTTACAATGTCATCTGAACCTTGTTGATTAAATTGTTCCGTACACGTCTGCAGTGAATATGATCACCCGCCATTCTTGTTCAACCGTAAACGGCATTTTATTGAAATGCACTAACAATTATTTGAGGTGACTGTAGTTTTGGAAAGAACTGATTTTAAAATAAACGCGAAATCATAAGAAACTAAAATAAGAAATAAAAACTGTGTCCGGAAATTATCCAGTCCTCCGACAATTAAAATCACTCTGTACGAATAATTACTTAGGGCCGGTTACATAATGAGATTCCTAATAGAGAATTACCAAATTGAGAATTAAAGTTAATGCTGCCGCCATAGCATGCGTTTCATAATGGATGAATATCAATTTGTTAGCTAATACCACAATTAAAGGATAGAAAGTGATGGTGGCAACTCTGAATTCGCTGCCCCTAACATTTTTACATGATTTAAGTTATCGTCTTGCTGTTTCAATTTCTTCCCGCAATGTTTAACGAATATTAAACCCATTAAGTATTTGATGAGAAAATGAGTTTCTGTGTAATCAAAGAAGTAACGAATCCCTGGATGGATTCTTTTTTATAAATGTTGTCACGTTTGTTGCATTTCAAAAAACACAATCAGTGTTGGAGTGTTTCAATTCTTCAATGTATTAATACACAGCATCAGGGATCCCAGACCACAAATTGATTTACAAAATGGGGTACATATGTTTCGAGAGCGCTCTTATTGTCAACCAACTCCGGAATTTGTATTTAATTTATAAATCAAACAGAAATAGATAATTTTAAAAATTTAAGTCGAATTAAGTTGGCTAGAAAATAAAAGTAATTCGTATATTAAAGATAAATTTCAGTTACTTTGCAAATATATTTACCAATTTTCAAAGAATTCGTCTTAATAATATAATAGATTAGACCACTCTGGCGATAAAGAGTTGAATTTATTTTTTAAGAAATTGCTATGCAAATATTTTTTATGGAAAATATATGAGAAGCTAAAACGAAAGTAAATTTTAAGTTTTGTGTTTTATTTGACCTTATATATAGTGAAGAATATGAAACGATAAGTATTCCTAGATCTTAAAATATCTTTAAAAAAATCACCTTCGAAAACTTTGAAAACTGACAACCACAAACAGATTATCTTTAACGGGCCATTAAATCTTAACTGCCCATTTTGGCGGCATTACTACTAACGAAGAGTTACAAGTTAATTGCGGATTATGAAACTAGAATTTTAAATTTAAATCGAGAATACATACTGACGACAGAAAACAATTGAATTAATTATGGATTACAAAATTACTTGCCTTGAGGTAATGCGTAAAACCAATTGTTATACAACTGTTAATAAAATATTAAATAATAACTGCACAATTCTTATTGAAAAAACATCAAAAGTGCCAAAAACAATTAACCGTAAAAATGCCATTATAGGCGCATGGTTTATTGCTGGAATCACCATACTAGCAAAAGCAATGAAAGGGGTACAAGCATTAAAGACGGACTCGAGTTTCTGCCTACCGGGCGTCATCAGCGTCTCTCCGAATGCTAAATTCACTTTCATCGCTAATGCGTCGCCGAACTTATTGCGAAATGTCCCAGCCACTTGCTTGCGCCACGACATACCTCATCTAGGGGAGACCGGTCAAAACACAAGCCACCGAGACAAATGCTATAGGGCCAATAATGCAGTACACTTCATCTAGCTCGGACAGTGCATCGACTGTCAGTCCCACCAGAAGGACTGCCATTCCTGGAATCGCAACATACGCAGTCCTTCTAGCGGGACTAACAGTGTATGCACTGTCCGAGTTAGATGAAGTGTACTGCATTACTGGCCCTATTGCATTTGTCTCGGTCGCTCGTGTTTGACTGGTGTCTCCTAGATGGGGTATGTCGCGGCGCAAGCAAATGGCTGGGACATTTCGCAATAAGTTCGGCGACGCATTAGTGACGAAAGTGAGTTTAGCATTCGGAGAGACGCTGATGACGCCTGGTAGGCAGAAACTCGACCCCGTCTTCAATGCTTGTACCCCCCTCATTGCTCTTGCTGGCATGGTGATTCCAGCAATAAACCGTGCGCCTATAACGGCATTTTTTACGGCAAAAAATTGAAGACAAAATAAAAGCCGTGCCTGCATAACAATAAAAAAAGTTATAACCATCCTTCCTATTAAAATGGAGAGGACATTAACATTAACCAACTATTTTCAAGTTTATTAAATAATGGTTAATTAACTTTTATTTTCCTTAAAAATCGTTAATTTAAACACTAAAGAGAACATTTTGTGTAGTTTATTTTTAACCTTTGAATTGCCAAGAAAAAAATATTTTAATGTGAATGCTAATAGATATATAGCACTTGACCTTTAATAGTATTGTACGGGCGGCGAGGACTTTGTATTATAATGATTACTTCAAATTACGACTAAACATGCAGGTGTAATTCCTGATACTCTTGTACTAATATAAGACTTCGCACTTTCTTATGTATAAAGCGACAAGTCTGGTTCTGTAGTAGTATTAGAAATCAATAATTTATTTGTTGTATGAGGCATACGTAGTTATTTCAGAAATGCGCAAATCAATATCGAATGTACATATGTATGTAGTTGCTTCAATGAAATTATTTTATGGATACTTCATCATCATTTTTTGTCTTTAAGTGACAATTAATTACCTTAAAACGTTTCAATAGAGCAACATACATGTGAATCAGTAAAATCAGTATGGTGTAGTAGTACACAGTGGCAATTGACATGCGAAAAAATGATTTTCCCTAACATTTAGTCGGTAAACACTTAATCACACTTTTATTACGATGTTGGCGTTTATTAAATTTGTATCAATCATATGGGATCAGTAAGAATTACCATTAAAGGTTTTACGGAATAACATCAATCTTTCTGTTGGATTAGAAGTGTATTTTATAGATAATTTATAAAAAGAAGAAAAAATGCAATTTAGTGTTAACAAGTATAAGTAACGTGGGTGGAACAACCCCCTCCAGGAATTTCCACGATATTGTAAATTTTTGTAAATATTTGCAAAACTGTATAGATATTTAAATTAAAAAAGAGAAATACAAATATGGGGGCTATGGGGTATCTGGTTCCCCGTTATATAATATACAGTGCATTCCGCTTGGCGGAGCGCTCACTGGACAGACTATAATTGTGATATGACAGTAATCTGACAATGATTTGACAGCTATGTGACATGTGACCCAAAAGTAACATGATTTGAATAAAGTGTTTACTGCAACGATCTGTTCTGGATCTGTTGTTAGTTACAAATATGTCATCAGATGAAGAAGATGTGCATGTCACTCTTACTTTGTTAAATTTAATTAACCAGAATTAGAATAAAAGAAAGCGTTACTGGGTGTATCCCTATTGGAGAAAGAATATCTGTGAACTCGGGGCAAATGTTGTTTTTAAGGAATTGTCCTAAGGTTCAGGGTTCAAGGTGCCCCAAAATTCATAAACCGGGTAAAGAGACCTATCGTGTCAGGCATTGATTCACCCACTTACAGTTTGTCCAAATTACTAGTCAACAAATTCAAGAATCTCCCACGTAAGGTAGAAAGTTTAGCAGTAGAAAATTCGCTGGAATTTGTCAATAAAGTGAATATAAGATAATAGGATACGATGGCTTAAAATAAATTTAAAATAAAAAGTACCCTAACCACCTTGTTGAGTAAAGAATTCTGAATACACATTTCGGCAACTAAGTTGCCATCCTCAGCAGAAAACCACAAAGGAAAATAATGTCAGAGGAGCATTTCTCCCAAAGTGCTACGTCTGACATTATTTTCCTTTGTGGTTTTCTGCTGAGGATGGTAACTTAGTTGCCGAAATACGTATTCAGAGTTCTTTACTCAACAAGGCGGTAAGGGTATTTTTTATTTTAAAAATTAAGTGAATAACATAGGAATTAATGAAGGGGAGATTCTTGTATCGTTTGACGTTTGTTCACTGTTTCCGAGCGTGTCGATTCCTGAAACCATTGAGTTTTTAAGAAACTACTTGAAATTAAACGAAGTCTAGGTTATTAAAATTTCGGAATACATCATATTAACTTGTCACAAAATTTCACAAAACCGTTTTCAAATCGGAGGAAAATTCTACGAACAGTTAGAGGGTACGGCCATGGGAAACCCCCTGTCGCCGTTTATTACCAATCTGTTTATGAGCGAGTTTGAAACCGAATTGAAAAAGGACGGAGATTATTTTCCGAGAATTTGGCTTAGATACGTAGATGATATATTTGCGATACCACAAAATATACGGTGGAAAATTTCCTAAGAAAATTAAACTCGCGATTTGATTCGATTAAATTCACAGCGGAAAAAGAAATGAACAATCGTCTACCTTTCTTAGATAGTTTAGTTATTAAGAATAACAGTAAATTAGAAATAGACATATACAGAAAAGAAACCAACACTGATAGATTCATAATGGCAGATTCAAACCATTGTCAACAGCATAGGATGTCCGCGATTAATTTCCTGGTAAATAGATTAATTAAATTTCCGTTAGGTCAAAACAGATTCGAAAAAGAAGTAAAATATATTAAAAACATTGCAATATAGACAACACCTTAGAAACTCCACAACGCTTATTCCGATAGAACCCGATTACAAACAGAATTTTTTTTTATTACCTTTTTATAAAATAACGAAAGGAATTAGCTGAGTCGTAAAAGACGAAAATATGAAAATCGGTTATAAATCGCCCAACACACTTCGTAACCTTTTGGGAAAACCTAAAGACAAACCGGAAAATAAACAAAAGTCGGGAATTTATAAAATTACATGTGGAGATTGTGAGAAAATCTACATTGGACGGACAAAGAGGTCTATCGAAACTAGGTATAAAGAACATATTTCGCACTACCGACATGAGAGAGCAGATATATCTGGCGTTGCGGAACATATGATAAAAACCAGACATAATATAAATATAGATAATTTAAAACTAATGAAGTCGGTAACATCGACGCGCGATCTAGATGCTTATGAATCCATTTATATTAAAAAGAATAAAAACCTTATTAATCAGGAAGAAGCGCCCTTGTCATTTTCCGTACTAATGGATTTATTGGAGTAATGACACTTGAGAACACTCATGTGGTCCTTCTAAGAATTTTGCGTCCGGGGGCGTGGGAGAAGGTTGTACATATGTTAGGGATAGATAGAGGTAATGAATAGAGAAGAAAACGGAGTGCATGTTTCTAGTTTAAGTTATTTTCGCGCTCATTCGGTTATTCGACTTGATAATAGGAATTCACGTATTCCCGAAACACATGTCGTCCCGAATTAATTAATACTTTGTGCGGGAGGAATAATCCGAACAGTGTTTCAATTGTCCCAAGATCCAGAAAAATTTCAATACTATTATAGAATGACCAAAACTTCTTTTGATTTGTTGATCTCCAAGATAAAACTGGAAATTGAAAAGAAAGACCAATTTTAGAAGAGCCTGGATTGAAATAAAATATTGAAATCTGGGTCGTCCTTCATATTGTTTTTTGAACAAACACAAAAATGCCACTGACAAAAATAAAGCATGTGCTAATTTTGTAAACATGACGAAACTTGTAACTGATGCAGTTATGATAAGAGATGTGATGAGTCATTCGAGTGAGCGCATATTCGTTGAAATGCATTGGTTTTAAACAAGTAACGCGTCATTTCTAAGTTGCGTGTAATATCACATGTCGTATCATACGTCTAATCAGTTTGGTGAACGCTCCGCCTAAAGCCCGTTTGGCACAATGCTAGATTTGTCCAATTTTCATACTATATCGACCATATGCTTGATACTATACTAGAAAGACTATTCAACTTGCCTACTAGAAATGCAATGCACATGCGTGAAACGTACTGCCAATCCAAATTAAAAGCTGGAAGTTTTTTTTGATATCAATATTCGGTCAGTAATCCTTATTAATTGTTCTATTTTCATTATATTCAGGCATTCTAGCTTCATTATTTACTTGAATAAAGAAACAAAAACACTGAAATCTGTAAACACGTATGACTTCTACACCCTTTCTCTGGTAATGACACATACAACAAAAACATAAGCTAAACCCAAAAGGTGCAAGAGCGTAGATGGCAGTGATATAATGATCAAGTTAACTGCAATGTACTATTTGGGAACTATAACTTTATTTCACCCCTCAAATATAGTAACAAGTCTAGTTTCTAGAAAAATTGGATGACAGCTAGTAACAGCTGTTTAACAGATATCGCCGCTTATATGAACATTCTGCCAGCTGACAAGGGTAATGCCACGGTGGTACTAGATAATTTCCAATATGTTGACAATGTTGAAAAAGGAGATGGTTCCAAAGCCGGAAGAAGTTTATCTTACACTGACTCTAGCCGTGGAAGCCTTCGTTTTCATTGGCAAAGTATTCTAAATATTAGTCCCCTGTATGTGTAAATGATGTAAGATTTAGTAATGGAAGATAAGCCGTTTCATTTGGTTTAGTTTACAATTACGTGAGAGAAATACTTTCGCATTTGACATTCGCGTTTACGTGCTTAACTATATTTAACGTAAACTTAAACACCAATGTCATAAATTTTGTTGAACGAACCACGTGTTTGATTAATTTCACCATTAGTGCAATTTCTAGATCTAATTTACGGAAATTTCTCTAATGTAAAATAAAAAACTGGCATTCGTTTGTTTATTCGTGTTTAATGGAATGTTAGAGATGCCTAAACATTATAGTTATTGCTATTATTCTATGTGACTGTTATGTAATTACAAATACGCTTATATTCGCAAAAACAGATTATTAAGAGTGGAAAGGCAAAAACCCGATTGCGAATTATGTGAACCGTGTTTTTTTACTAGTGTTTCATTATTTTAGTCCAATTAGGTATATATTGAAATAGTAACGTCTTACATTCAGCAAAATATTATCTGAACTGCGCCTGAGCTTCTGTCTTAGAATATTAGTGACCACGCAGATGCTAAAACCATTGCAAGAGTTCAGTATTAGTTTATCTTGGTTCAAAAAAAATCGCAGCTAGAGAAATTTCCTATGTTCAGGATGCAATTAGTAGCAAGTAACAAACAGTAGTGCAAGAACATAGTGCATCAAAATGCACTTTTTCTAGAACCCTTCCCATGCAAATCTTAAATCGTTGTCTAATTTTTCGTGTCACGTCAAGTTTCTATAATATTTTGCTGTTTGCCATAAATTAAATTATGCCGAATGTATTAAGACCAGCAAAAAATTGGTTTGTGACCAACAGTAATCATTTATTAAATATTCACGGTGATAATCTCAGCTGTCCGTATTTTCACGGAATGCGTGTATATACACAGTGATCAATCTTAACTGTCTGAGGTTGGTATCAAAAAGTACGCTAGATGGTTATAACTATATAACATTTACTTTCGTGGATTGGCTAGACCCTGTTTGTCATCTGTCACCGCCATTTGTTATTCGTGTTTACCGCCGTTGTACTATTTTTCCTTCGTCCTTGTATTTAAGTAAATATGAACTAGTTTATAACCAATCTAGGGACCTTTTCGATACCAACCTTACTGAGGTTGGTATCGAAAAGGTCCCTGGTGGATTAAAAAATAAGAAGTTGTAGAATTAAAAAAATTAAAATGTGAAAGATTTGAAAACATCTCAAAATAATGGGAAAAAAAATTGAAAAAAAGGAGGACTCCTTGAAAATTTAAAAGTGTTAAAAATGTTTGAAGAAAATAATAAAAATATAATTGAAAGAGGATCCCTTTGAAAATGTAAAGTCTTAAAAATGTTTAAAAAAATAATAGAAGTATAATTGGCGGAGGGGCCCCATATTATTTGTAATTTTTTAAGATTATTATAATAATTATTTTTTTCATTTTTTAAACTATCTATTTTTTGTTATTTTTTATTTAAAATTATAGCACATCCACATTCTAAAATTACACACTTCAATACTTGTATCCACAACATTAAAATGTATGAGATATTAAATGCGCCAAATGTGTAATAATTAAAAAATTAAAACTAAATACATGCGTATTTAGTTTTTATTTACAACGAAAACACGTATTTCAAATGCGTAAGATTGATTAGAAAGAATAGTTTTTTTCGATTCGATTTTTCGATGGGAATGATTCTTCCAAGGAACGATTTCAATACTTTTAGTTCGCTTCATAAAATTCGCTCGTAAATTAAATAGAATTAAATTCGATTCCCCAACGAATTAAATTTTTTGATTCGCAAACCGAATTTTTTGCATCCTGATGTAAGATAAAAAATATTGTGGCGAGTTTTAGCTTCCGATTTTTCTCTTTGGTTATTAACCACTATTTGATATAATAATTATCTGATAACGGCAAAAGTTTTGCTGGTTGATTACTACAATTCTATTTTATAGTGACGTATGCATTTTTGTTAATTATTATAACGTCCATTTTTGGGTTTATACCGTATTTGAAATATAAATATTATTTATGTGTTGCAATTACCTGAACAGATTTCGAATCATTGATACAAGCATCTTTGTTCTTGGTTTCCCTTTTGATTCTCTTAGCCTGTTTAGTGGCTACACGCCATATTTTTAAATATACCACCAATACCGCCAGCCAAACTGAGATGAACATCGGTGTCAAACCGTAAATGAAATATCCTCTTGGAATTGTTTGGTGTAGGGTACAATATTCGCCCTCGTCCCACTCGTTATAATAAAAAATTACAGTTCCGAAGATGAAAGCACAACACCACCCGAAAATTATGATACAACTGACGATCTTTTTGTTCATGTACTTATTATAGTGCAGGGGATGTACAACGGCAACATATCTATCAGCTGCTATGGTTAATAAACTGTATATAGAGCTAGAACAAGCAAGTATCACTAACATGAATCTTAAGATACACGTCTGTTTATTCGCACTGAGTGTAAATCCCACGGAGAAGAAAAAATGGTACGGTATAGTAACACCCACCAATAAATCGCTAAGAGCTAGGCTGAAGATGAAATAATTTGAAACCATTTGCGATAATCTTCTGCACAATATGATGGCAAACAGAGTCAGTAAGTTACCGGATATGGTACCCAACATTATAACTATATCTATTATAAACCAAACTATAATAATTGGTGTAAACTCCATATCGTATTTTATTTTTATCGTCACGTTTTGTTATAAGAGTGTGGATACTCTAATTATGTGTTTAAGAAGTTTTCCGAAACACATTTTCACTTTGGTGCGCGAAAACTGACCGTGGTCAACGACAGGCGAATACTGAATGGTTGTCAATTTCGAGATCCGAACCTTCACACATTGCTACGCGTAGTGGTTAACTGATCTTCGATCGCGAGCTTATTTATTCAGATTGTAGTAGTAGTCCATGATTTCGGCTTTTGACGCGTTCATCCGTAGAATGATTAACAATAGTGCAATTTTCACGTAATGAAAACTATCTACGGATCAGTGTTTCCATTTTTTTTTCTCGAAAAGAGCCTATTCATTAATATTCTTCACAGTCCTTGTTTCAATTCAAATTAATGAGAATATTATTAAGGCAAAAAAGTTTTTCGAAGCATTGTAATGACCACTTTTGAATTAGTATTTTTGAACAGTTAAAAGTTAATAATTATGAAAATAGTAAAAAAAAATATATACAAATAAAAACTAAAAAAAACGAAAACAAAAAATAGAATATAGTTATCTATTTTTTATTGTTTAATGTTTTTCATATTCAAAACTTTCATTATTTTTATATTTCTGACTAGTTTTTTTCTGTATTTTTTTTATTTATTCTTTGTGTTTTTATATTTTTTAATTTTTAATCAGAAAAGTATAAAATACAGATCTCGCAACGAAACAGCCGACTTTCGACAGCGATAATATTAAAATCATATCAACACAACCAAACACAACATTCAGTAAATGCATAGTAACGTCAAATCTAGTGACATTTCGTCCGTGTCAATTAGAGCGTTGCGAGTTGCATAGATAAGGTAAGTTGTCAACGCACTTACTTGACGTTTGTCATTTTGGCGTTCTATTTGGTTTTTTTAACCATATAGATAGGTTACTATCTAGGAGGAAAGATCATACAAGAGGAAGTGTGGGAACTAATAAAGAAAGTATGGATACAAGGGCAGATGCCAAAGGAGTGGGACAATTATAACCATTCATAAAAAAGGAGATAAGAAGGTATGTGACAATTACAGAGGCATTACGTTGTTAAGCACTATATACAAGGTATTAACGTCTCTCATCCAAAAAAGACTTGTAAGCATAGACAACTTGATAGGGGAATATCGATACGGTTTTACAAAAGGAAAATCCACAGCTGACCCGGTACATATCCTAAAGCAGACGATAGAAAAGGCTAATGAAT
>JARFOC010001350.1:195820-217780 GCA_031763485.1 Osmoderma eremita
GCTCGTAGCGCTTGCCACGTTACAGTCCTAGTGTACCGAAAAGGCTAATAACCATGGCAGACCACACCCTGCCTTCCTCTAAGAGCCTGGAGGCTTATTAAAAGGGGACATTATTATTATTATTCACTATTATGAAACTTTATGAATGGCATTAATTCCATTTTTTTTTCAGAAATGAAATATTAGAAGAAATTCCTGAAGTGTTAGAACTGATGAAGAAGTACCTCAGTGAATATAAAAAATATACTGACGTCGAAGAACTTTTACAAGATTTACATCAACAAATGGCATTAGTTAAGGAAGCCGAAGCAAATGGTATTTGCAAACATCCTCTATATTCTTTACCTACCAGATATGACGCCCATAAGAAAACACAAGATGCTATCAATAATGCTAAGCAAGATCTTGAAAATATCGTTCAAGAATGCGAAATGAGAGTTCAAAAATACGCAGAAGCACTTAGACTTTTAGATGGTCAACAATTCGCTCATTGGTCAATGGAATTAAATTCTAGTTTTGATATAGAGAACATAAAGGTTTTTGACATAGTGAAAGAATTTTTGCAAAACGCCGGCCAATCAAGTATGATAACTCAATGTGAGCAGTCGGAGAAAGACATAGAACAATTTGCGCAGCAACAAATCGTGTCGACTCTGAAATGCTTGCAATTACTACAAGAATACGCCATAATAATTCACCAGTGTCCACCCGTTTTCTTGGACCGGCACAGAGTGTATGTGTTTCCAAAATGGTGCAAATATCTTCAAGAAACAAAGAACACACCAACTTGCGATATCGTATTTAAAGAATTTTGTCAATTCCTTGAGAACAAATATGAAACACCAGTAAAGAACGTATTCAAATTTGCATATCAATTGAATATGTTGTATAATGAGACGGCACAACAGCTTGCTAAGCTTTATGATGACTTGAAAAAAGTACACACCGAAGAGCTGCTAAAAGTACTAGAAAGAAACTACACTGACGCAAAAACGAGCATGATAAACTTTCTCAAGCAAGAAAGAGGTTCATGTAATGCATACGAGTTTGTTATTGTTAGCGAACTGTTATTGCTAAATCAAAATTTCTTAACACTAGAAACTGCCGCCTCCCGTCGTGGAGATTGGCACAAAGTTAGTTCCAGAGATGGTGTTTGGTTTTTGGATGATTTGACTAATAATAGCAATAAAGCAATGGAATTATTAAGCTATTTACAACTGAAACCCGAATGCAAAATTGAGAGCGTGAGGTTTACACAAATATTGAATGGGCTTAAATCTGCCAATAACATGTATAAAAGCCTTCAGGAACTAAATTACAATTTTCATACTATAATTCTACCTGAATCTATTAAAAAAATACAAAGTGATGATATGAGTGTTATGCATGTAGTTTATGATCTCCAGTCAATGATAGGTGATGTCGGGGTCCCACTTCCAGATATAATTATTCACTTGGAAAATAATTTGAAGTATACTGTAATGGAAATGGATGTGTGTGTAAGTATAAAATTTCTTTTTCTCTTTAAATCACAGAGTTATTCTGCTTGTACGACCTAAAGCGTACTTGGCTCGAAAATTGGCACCATCAACAATAGTCAGACTAAATACATTTACATCTATGCGAATAATACCATTTTTCACCACCCAACTCACAACACACGTTTCCGTATGATTGATGTATGTACAATAGCACCTCCGTATCCGCTAACTCCATATCCGTGGTTCCGTTTGTTCGTGGTTTGATAGCGCCTGAAACTATCAAACGCCCGCTGACGTGCGAGCTAAACATGTTGGAACGTGCTTAAGCCGTCATGTGCGTTTATGCACTTGAATAAATGCCTTTGTTAATGTTGTTAGTTCTTTTGGAATTACCAGAGAAGATAGTGCTTTTAAGTTATTATATTTAATAAATTCGTTTAAATACAAAAATGTAAATGGTAAAATATTTTAAAATGGCTTCTAAACCGAAAAGAAACGTGAAAAATCAAAAATTATTGATATGGATTAAAATAGAAAAAAAGTCTATTGCAGTCGTAGCCAAGATCTATAATAAAAACGAACTTGCGATACGTGAAGTGTAAATAAAGAAAAAATATTCAATACGTTATATGGTGTTAGTTAAAGTAGAAAAAATTTTGAATTTGTGAGTGGAAGACATGACAAGCAAACATATTCCCATAGATGGTAAGAAGTTATAACAAAAGGCCTTGAATCTATATGTAGACGTACAGCCACAAGATGAAATCGAAGAAGGAAGCCATTTACAGCTGCATAGTTTAAAAATTCGATTTAATTAAAACAAAAAATTACGGGGGAATCTGCGCCGACTGATAATATAGTGCTGCCTTCTTTCCAGGAAAATTTAAACAAATTATTGCTGAAAAAGATTATCATCCAAAGCAAGTGTGATGAGACCGGCGTTTTGAGAAAAAAATGTCCCAGCAGAGATACATTCATAAGACTGGGAAGAAAGCACCAAGCTTTAAAACAATTAACAGAATTTGTATGAATGCAGCATATGATTAAACCTGGATTTGTTTATCGCGCATCAACATCGTACCCTTAAAAACAAAGACAAAAATTGTGTACCTGTTTTTTGACAATCAAATCGGGAGTCTGTTGTATTTACGGAATGGTTTTGTCCAAGTTTTATTTTGAAAGTGAAAACATATTTGGAGAAGGAATGATTCCTATTCAAAGTACTGTCGATAATGACAACGCTCCTGGCCATCCTGTACCACTAGTCGCAGAAGATGAAACTGTTAATGTGGTTTTCTTACCACTGAATACGATACTTTAAAGTCGTGTATACTCGATGGATGAAGATTCCTCCGGTATTGGGCTCATGGAATGAGAAGGATTTAACGATATGACTAGAAGAATTGAATGATCACATAGATAAACAACGAGGAAATGGAAGATCATCCTCGGAAGAGACTGATGATGGCGATGAAAGTCAACAAGAACCTATCATAGACGCTTGAAAATTTTTCTGCAAAATTTTAAAAGGCCCAAACATTAAAAGAAGAAAAGAAGAGTTATTATGAGCCAATAATAGAACGCAGCATAAAAATTACTCGCACTATAAGAGAAACCTTGAAACCGTTGCTAAAGATCTGTTTACTGGAATGAAAAGACAAAAACGACAACTTCTAATAACAATGTTCTTTCAAAAAGTCGACAAAACTATCGATAATATTCAGGCGTCCGCATCGTTTTCCTGTTTTAATTTTGCTTCATATTTCATATACATACCCGTTCGCAACTATCCGCGGTTTCAGGTACCCGTGGAAGACGGCGGAATTAAACCCTCGCAGATACAGGGGCCCTACTGCATATCGTACAAATGCTTAGCCCTCTGATCTCTTATTTAGGTGTTTACGAACGTAAGCATATGCAGTGGTAGTTTTTTTTTATTTTACGAGGAAAAACCATGTTTAATGCAAAGAAGTAGTAGAATAAACACGGTTGGCATGGTCGATACTAGTAAAAAATTGCTTCCATACATAAAAAAGAAAGATATAACGGAATGTGAGAATGTCGTGCTTATTTTTTAAACTATTTGTTAGCACTTTAAAAAAATTACATATGTAGATGCAGGCGCGGCCGGTGCTTCGTGCGGCGTTAATGACTTTTCCCACTTCAAAATTTACTAAAGCTGTACGCTTACAGAGACATTTAGAAAATATGTACATATGCAAATTCAAAGGTTTTTGATCTTATTTTCCAATTTAACTACAAAAAAGCAAACACCTTTGAAACAATTTAGTAATAACAAAGTCAACTATAAGAATAAAGCATGCTTTATTTGGGAATAGGAATTTTTAAATATCAAACAATGGGTATATGTTTGTCAGGCCGCCAATTACAAAGGGAATATTGCTCCAAAATATTGAACTGAATGTCTATCTATCATTAAAAATTTATTACGAAAAACTCTTTAGAGCGAACAAACAGAATAAGTCTCCGATGTGCATAGACCTCTATTGTTTCTCTGTTTGTTTACAGACGGCTGGTGATTATAAAATGGAAAAATTAAATGACTTAAAAATAAGATACGAGGCACTTCTACATACATCTGGGGAAACCCTTAGCCCAGGCAAAATGCTTCTAATGGGTTTCAATGGACTTTTCCAAAAAATCAATCTAGAGTACAACAATCTCATAAACATGCTTAGCAGTTTGGATGTTCCCACATCGTGGAAAAAACTAGATCAAGTTAAGGAAGCAAAGAGCCTTGCTGGACCCATATTTAATTCCCGAGTTAAACTAATTTTAGATGACATCTTTCTAATCAAACGCATCCAAACCATGTCCGATTTTTTCAATATCTGTTTGGAAATGTGCCAACCATTTAGAGACCCAAACTCATCCTGTACCATTTATAAAGACGATCACATTGTTAAACCGGTTCGTAAATTTATAACAGATTATATAAGCCGTCAATTTTTGGGAATAACAACAGAAACAATAGCATACGCTATATGTTCCCTATTAGAAGATTTAGGACTGGATGTTACAAATGAAATTGAGCAGAAAGATATAGGTGCTGAGAATAAAGTGCCTTTGGACGAATTAAGCCATAAGGGATGGAGTTCCTTCTTGAAGCATGGTATTTTTACACAAAATATACTTGCTCAAGCATCCAGTTTAGAGACGAATCTAAAAACAGCTTGGGAAAGAATGCAGGAACCAAAGAAAATCGAACAAAATTTAGCTTTAGTGCAATCTTCACTCATCAGGATTCAACATCAAATAACGACATGCGGTTGGATCTTCGAGGAAATTTTAAATCAACCTAACAATCGATGTCATGTTAATATTATCAGCAATAGAAGTAAATTTATCATAGATTTACAAAATGAATCCGCAGCTCTAAGTGCTATACAATTAAGCTTGACAGAAATGCAAGAACAACAGAAACCCTCGGTAAACAGCGTCGCGCAGCGATTAAAATGGGCTGCAGGGGCAAATCCCGATTTAAATACAATACTAACTGCATTCGAAACAGCACTTACCGATAGAGAGAAAAAGTTTAAGACAGAGTCGCAAATAACGGATATGGTATTGACTACGTGCAATACAATTTTACAGCACGAGTTGTTGAGAAGTCATTCAGTTGATTCAAAAGCGTTTGATCAACATTTCTTGAACAGTTGCGAGAAATGGCGTCTAGCATGCACATTCAATACTATAAAATTGGAGCATGTAAGTGAAGTGGAAGAGAATATAATGAAACTATATACCCCTGATTTAGTAAATAATCCCAAATGGTTATCGATTGTATCTGAAAAAATATCGGATATAATAAGTGGAACGCAGAACGAATTGCAGGATTTGAAACTTAATAAAATCAGCATTGTTCAGGAGATTTTAATAACTGTAGATAAAATTAGACCATTTTATACACAACACTGCAAACTAATGACGGAGTTTAAAAGTTTAATTAAATCTTTGACAAAAATTGAAGAGTACGCTTATAGAGCGCAGCAATTTGTAATGAATTACAAGAAATATATCGATACCTTTACTTTGATATTCAGTAAGATGAAATCAGATTTAAGCAAAGATGATATCGAAGAGTGTCTTAAATTGTTTTATTACCTGAAAGACCATACGCAAATCTATGATGACCTAATGAAGTTGATAAGTAAAGAGGAAACTGATGAAAGGTATCCGTTAATACGACAAGAAGGGATATCACTTAGTTTGACGAGAAGCGTACCACAGAAACAAGAGAGTATGACAAAGGGACAGCAGAGAAATGCCTATGCCGTGGGTGTTTGGCGTAGGGTTCGTCAGAAGTTGGAAGGTAGAGACCCAGATCCGGGAAGAAAATACACGATTCAAGAACAGGTAAATCTTAATTTAATTCAATTGTTAACATTGCACAACCAATTTTAATGTATTAGGTTGAATATGTAATCCGTGAAGCAACGAGCTCGGATAATTTAGCCCTACTATATGAGGGCTGGACACCATGGGTTTGAAAGAACGTAAGAAGCAGTCGTCCTGCCTGGATCTCTCTTCAGTAAAAGTAACCAACCAAGCGTCCGTTGTGCAAAAAGGGCGTCGTGAATCAAGCAGCAGCGTCTATAACTTTAAATAGTTCTTGGGTCGTAGTCACTTAGTTTTATTGCTCTTGCAAAAATTCAAAAAAATAAATAAATAAACAATCTGGAAGTATACAGATACAGTTATCTGTCACCAATAGTAGGATACGATGCATCATACATTGTACAATTTCTTTCGTGTTGCATAAATAACGAAATGGGATTTAGAACCTCCCCATATTTCGGAATGGGTGTTTGACGAAGACACAATGCATACAACGAAGTAAAATTTTTGCAATATCAGTAAAACTAATTGTGTACTTGCTGATAATGATACACTTAAAAGTTAATGCTGCTTTTAATTTTAAATTGTCGACGGTTTAGTCAGATTGACAAGGGCCGCTGTAAAATGTCGGCAGAGGTTTTACCCTAATCAATAAAATAAATTATATAATATATTTGATAACATCAGAGCATGTAAGGTAATTGGTATATGGGGTGTTCAAATTCCTGGTTTTATCATTCAATTTCTGTTACATTAAGAAGCGGTATGGATTATTTTCTTTTAAAATTCAAATTGGGATATATTTTTTGAACTACATATGTTAATTATTTTTTAGGGAATTTCAAGGCAAATATTTTAATTATATATAATACCAATTTCGAACTATACTATACTTACTTCAAAACTGTATCAGGTTCATATATTTTATCAATACTATATTATTGAAATGCTAATCTATTCAAAAATTTTAAAGTATGTTCGTGTATTTCTTTATTAATAAATAGAAAGTTTAATTTGTTTGTTAATTATGATTTTCACAAATAGAAACAAGGCAAAAATTTTGTTTCACAATAAATACATAAAATTATTGCCGAATTGTATTTTATAACTTTCACGGTTCTAGGAAGGGCAAAGTTGGTCGCCTACTGTCTACTAAATTTACGAAAATTAATTATCAATGCAGCACATATTACAAATATTCTGTTAATATCTATGGCCCTATTGTATGGAAATTAGGTGTTTTATTATATTCTCAATAGTATAAAGTCAATAGACAAAAGTCTAATTTAGATTATCGATGACTTTAAAATCAGAAGTGCACGTACTAAGAGAATGATGAACGTTGAAATTGCAACATCCTTATGTGTATTCAGATCGAAATTTATATACTGCATGAATTTGTTGGGTACACTGACAATAAGTTGTAAAGATAAATATGACACTGATGTCAGTTTGTACTGTAGTTTAAAAAAGCATAAATTAACTCTCTGAATTTTTATCTGTACACTACTTTTTGCTTCAGAAGAATCGTTGTTTTTTTTGCTAGGTATATGATAAATTCAATGTTTATCATACTATCTGCTTCAATACCTAAATAACACCCTATTATTACAGTTCGGTCTATTCTGTTACAATATAACGATTAATGAGGTAACTTAATTTTATGGTATATATTATATAATTAATGGATCCTTCTTCTTTCATATTATTTTCTAGAGTATTGTATTCTCTTATTTTACGCTTTATTATTTGTAATGTTTTGTTTGTGGGGGGATAGCAACAAACGTGTTCCTCTCAATATGTTTACGCTGTTTAACGCACTTATGGTTTTAGAATTTGATGTTGGAAAAAAAACTGTAAATTATTAAATAGTTTGATACTGTTCCCCCATATTTCTCGTAATAGTCGATATATTATAGGCATTTTCTGTGATGCTGTTGTTTTATTATTACCTTATCCATAATTTTAGATTAATTATCAGGGCCCGGATAGACGGCTATTCCTATTGCGCGCGAAACACATCTAGTAGAGCGTAGTACGATAGTGCAACTTCGGGGTGCACACGCCTTAGGAGAAACGTGCGTTTATCGGGCAATGTTAGTAATATTTGTTTGTTCTCCTTTCAGAAAAGGACAATCAGACAAAATATTAAGAGTAAATTATGTTGAAGATGACGAGGTATATGCAAAGTAAGCCGCAGGTATAAGGGGTTTAGCAGTTATAACAAGGGATAAGAAAACTATTCAAAGGATAAATTTAAATATAAATTGATCTAATGAAATTTACATAAATGTTCTTAAATGGGTGACATCTACAAACCACTATATACATACATATGTTAAGTTACACATGATCTATAAATGTCTAGAACTCTTGCAAACAACCGACTTTTAACATTTCGTCCTTTCATGACATGGTTGTCATGCATTACAAAGCATATCATACGGTTTGACAGATATATAGGTAGATAGGTTAAGGTTAAAAAATATAAAAACTCAATTCTAAATAGAACGTCAAAATGTCAAGTAAGTATACAATTTAAATTTTCTGCTGTTAGACTGGTACGAGTGTTTGTCAATATATCTTTAAATATAGACAGAGATAATATAGGGTGCGTTCGCGTTTAAAAATTAAGTTTTTATCATACATATAAGCGGCCGCATCGCTAATGAAAAGTAAAGTTTTTCTGTCCTTGCAGTACCTTCCAGTATATCATCAATACTGTTAACAAGACATCTGCCATCGTATTTACATTTACCCTGCCTAATACGTCGATGGTATCACTGATCTGCGCTAATCCAAAAATAATTGTCTGCTACATTTTCTCAAATTTTGTTCTTTACTTTGGTATGTTTTACAGTAAATTTCTGTATCCTTAATTATTCTAAAGCAGTCATGATTCTTAATCCAAGAATTTATGATTTCTTGACGAGGACGTTTATCAGGAGTCATAATAATTACCGGATAGCAATAAAGAAGAATAATTTTCAATAAATAAAACTAAAAACAATGCTTTTAACGTGATAGTGTTTAGAACGTAGTAACGTGTACTCGATAAAAGAAAAGCAAAATTTACTGAACTGAAACTCTAATAAAAACGATATCATTAAAGATAAACTAAAAAACTTTCTCGTGTTTAGAAAAATAAATAAAGATGAACGCCCATTCACCAAAAACTATATAAAGTAAAAACAATAGAAGTAACCAAATGTTTCTAATTTTAACTCAATGTTGTATCAAAAAGCGATCTCAAACATAAGACAAACTTAGATGCAAGTATATCTGTCTCACTGTTTAGAGCGCACTGCGTGCGATTGCATTTGCATCGTATGTACGACACTGTGCGTGCGTGTCCGTGACGCAATAGCAATACGCGTTCGTCCGGCCTGTGTGAATTATCACTACGTAAATTATAACACAAAAGTAACAACAATCGGATATATTTCCAAAAGAAAACAATATATGTACAATAATGGAATAAAATAAGACATTTACTTCCTTAATTTATAATTGAAGCTGAAGTATCACAGTGTACAAAATATACAATAGGCAATATTTTAAAATTGTTATCCCACCACTCTATATACAATTTAAAAAAAACATCTAGAAAATGAGTAAGGCATTAAATTTAAATGACATTTCAACTGCACACACTCAGTTAACATTACCCCCATGTCTAATCTCTTAATTTTGAATTATTTGATACCACACAACAATGTTTTACTTTTAATTGTATAATACTAAACTTTCTTTAAGAATCATGAATTATTTGACAAATTTCTTGTGCAATTGTAAATTATACAAACATGCATTATACAAATAAATCTTAGTATAACATAGGATACCAAAAGAAAATAATTGCATCATTATGAGACAAAATTATGTTAACCTTTAAATGAGAACTACTTAAAACACTCATCATATATGTTATATCGGCTATTATTTAATGGAGGAATTTGTCCTTCATTGTTATCAATACACAATTCTTTAATACTGAATACACATTTGTTCTTTGAAATTACTGGTGCACCATATTCTCAGATAGGCTGGTGGAAAAATCATTGCAAATGTTTGTAATTTTCCACACCACATTTCCAGAAATATGTAACCTTTGCAATGGTCTATAAAGAAAAAAAGTGTTCTGCAGAAAAGTTCGGGCTGTTCAACAACAACAATTGTAACAATTGTTAACATTGCATAATAATACATACAAAATACATGATTTTGAGTGAAGATTCTTAATGTTGAATAAATATATACATAAGAATTAACATAATTTAAATTCTTCTAGGATTAAAGTAATTTTGCATTTAAAGGTATGTATATTAAACACCCAGTTAATCACTACTTTCATTTTTTTAATTGCCGTTAACTATAGCTTTTTTCAAAAGTATTTCTCTTGTTGATACACTGAAACCATATTAAATAGCTTTTGTTTATGGTGCTTTACGACTTCACCTATTTCCTGGTTAACTAGGGACAATACATAGTGATACGAAATTTATTGCAGAAGCTTAAGCCTGAAATGTTTTATAAAATGTGTGAATGCATTTATGAATATTGCCCACAAAATATATAGCATTCTAGGTGTTGCTTTTTGATTATTTATATAATGTCAATATGTGATTTATAAAAAGAATTATTTCTTAATTAGTAGAATATTTTGTATTTACTGGCCAGCAGTTATTTGTATGAGATTGACTGTATCTATGCCTGACACGGCGAGCATATGCAGTACCGGCAATGGATATACCTATTGCCGGAAGGCAATGGGTATATCCATCGCTCCGTTAGGTATAGTTGCATTTCTCTCGGTAAACTTTTCTTTTGCAACGAAAAAAATATGTGTATGCATAATTCGTTCAACTGCATTGTCAATAAGGCCCTTTGTCCTTTGCGAACGAGAGCAAGAACGCAATACCTATGCTTTCAATAAACCCACGTGACCAATGCATTGTTGGTTGCAGAAAAAATACGTTGGCAACGATCTAAATATCCCTAGATACATTCTTGGAAAAATATAGCCGAGCAGTGGGAGCTAGAGGAAAGATCCACGCGCACATCCCGCAAGGCCGGGCGGCTGCCGAATGAACCGCATATCTACTGTAAATTACAAAAAATAGCTTTTGGATTTCGTTGGCTCTCTATGTTATCTGAATATTCGAGATAACAACAAATATAAAAACAAATAAAAGCTTCAAAGAAATAACTTATTTGAAATAGGCCATGTTATATTTTTGCTGTAACTATTTGTTGAACGGAAAGATTTATATGTATTTAACATATAGTATGATATCCTTTCCAAATTTTATGGTTTCACAAATACTTTTAATTAAAACAAAACATAAGTTCATTGTTTTATTGATACTGCTTTATACGCCTTCAATACCTGCATATGTTCTGTATTATGCAGGATATGTTTGTTGTAAGAAATTACTTGTATATTTACTTGTATATTACAAAATAAAAAAGCAGATAAAATTTACACTTTAGTAAATGAGTGTTCTTTGGTATTTTAGTTCGGAAAAAGCTGGCGAGATAGACAAATTTAAGATTTGAAAAATATCTGCATTCTAAAATACAGTAAATCGATTCTTGATGGTCAGTAGGCGGGACTGAATCAAGAACTCGTTGTTAATTTCAGTCTTTAGCTGTGATTTTTAATAAGATTTCATTAATAAATTTATTTGTAATCCTGAGTTTTATTTTTACTTAAATCCTCATAAACAAGCCTTTTTCGAATATAATTATATATTGTCCGAATAATTTTTTAATATGTATACTTATTTCTTCCGAAAATTGCATGATTTAACATTTACTTATTGATAAATCCACTTGGACCGCAATTTGTTGTGGTGTAAGCGGCCTTCGGATTAATTTATAATCATGGCTAATGGCCCAAATGATCTAATTATAAATACGTCCTTACTACGAACTCTGACTTATTGATGATGGAGATCAAGGCTAAAGATTCCAATAAGTAATGTAAGTATAATTCGTTGCCTCAGTCTGTCATAGAAACCACCCAGAAGTGATTTACTAGATTTTAGAATGTAGATATTTATCCAAAACGTCTTAGACAATACTAAAGAACTCTGGCGTATTAACCTTATTTCCCATTTTATTTTGTGATATGACTGATATACAATAGAAATTCGTATTTCTACAATACGAATTTCTACAAAATATGTGTAGGTAGGTATTATTAAAAGACTGTAAATGTTTCTTAATAAAAATGCTTAGTCAAAACATTGAAAATGTATATCAGACTATTTGTTTAGATACAATTTATTAAATTATAAATCTCTGGGTTCCACAAGTCAGATCAGTTAGAGGCAAAATATATGATCCTGTGTATATTATTATCAATCTCTTTCAAGTTTTTATTACTTGCTTTTATTTCGATACAATCTTTGGATTCCCTAGTATGCCGACAAACAAGTGATACTTTTTGTAATTTAAAGTAGACATGCGAATTCACTCCCCACTAACAGCAGCTCGGCTGTAGCTAAATGTATGGCGTGTATCTTTTCTATCTATCAACGGCCCGGCCCGGCTATATTTTTCCAGGAGTGTACAGGATGTATTAACGTACTTTTGATATTTTTATCCTTTACTTGTCGGTAATTATTAAACGTTGTTCAGTTTGACGAATATATTTTGACACGAAACAGTTTTCAAAGGAAAGCCATCAAATAGCGATTTTAAAGCTTGGGTTGTATCGATTATTGAAATCGCCGTATATTTCAAAATGTACACCGGATATGAGTCCCAGCATATTTTATTTATTTTGGTGGACATCGTGGAACGATCTAATTGCTGTGACGATTTTGAGCTATCTAACAGCTGTCGATCCGAATGTAGGCGGGCTTAGATACGCTGTTCTATACTGCTCTTGTTCGCAAATCTTAATTATCAAACGTTAACAACGAAATATTAAACAATTTACGTTTACAATGAGAAATCTGTAGCTAAATAGGCAAAGGAGCTGTCTGTTCCGTTTTTAAAATGCAGATAGCTTGTTCTATCATTTAGCTGCTGAAATATTATGTTTTTTCGTTTACAGTAAAAAATACTACGAATCTATTTTCAGCAGTTTTCTTTGTTTTGCTTTAGTAACTCATCAATTTGGGATTTATACATATCCTTTACATCTAACAAATCCAATTTCAATTCTTCTGTTTCCTCCACCTTTTCACCATACAATTGACACAAGGTATCATACTGCTGTTGTAGCTCGTTGAATTGTAACTGTAATGTTTCGTTTTTTATAACTTTGGTTTCTAAAATTTCCACCTTAGCAAGGAGTGCAGATATTTCCGAATTTAGTATGGTGCGTTCGTGCTCTCTGCGATTCAATTCCCACGTTAATTGTTGTACATCGCCCTCTCGTTGTTTTAAATTACTCTGAATATATTGCATTTCTAGCATGTTCGTGCATTTTCCAGATGTGCCGCTTTCGAATGCTTCATCCTAAAGCCACATACAATACGTTTTTTAAACATTTAGATCAAAATAAAGTATTAGCAAGATATAGCAAGATTTCTTGTTTGTTTATGAATACCAACAATCGGTATTAGTATAGTTACAATGTTGTCGTTCCTGCTATATTTATATGTACATATACTACTTACAGCAAGCCATAAAGAACTGGAAAATGATTCAGATAATGACACTCTACCTAGGCTTATGGTAGGAGACGAATCACCTGGTGTATGATATGGCGGAGCATGTGGCAGTATATCATTTTTTTCTTGGATCTGTTCCTAAAAAGTAAGACGTTAATTCAATAATAACATAATGTCATTTGTAGGGTTACATCTCTCTTTTTTTCAGTTTCATTAATTACTTTATCGATGGATAATTTACGCTGAAGCTTATTAATTTCTTTCTTCTTTTCTTCATTAGATTCCTGTTCTGCTTTCAATGTTTGTTGCAAGATGTCCACTTGACTGAAGTTTATAACTTATCTTATTAACAAAATCACAGTAATTACTTTTATGGCATTACCTTCGTAACTCCTGTTCTTTTAGCATGTGCTCGGTTTGCAGTCTATCAATCTGCAGCTTCAACATATCATTTTCACGCACCGTATCCATCAATTGCGCTTCGATACAACCTAATTTCGATTTCACGGATATACAGTCCTCCCGCGCAGTTCTTTCTAAGTCGACTAATGTTTGCAATCGGCTTTGCAATTCATCTATAAATATGTAATTTAGATTGCAATCACAAATATATTATATTGCATACATACTAATTTTTGTCAACAGTCCCTGTTCAGCTTGTTCAAAACTAGCAACTTTCATATTGTAAGTTGCTTGCAATGCTTCTAGTTGCCTAACCAGTGGTTTACTTACTTCCATTGTAGCTTGTGCTAATTCTTCATTCCGCCGTTCAGCATTTTCAAGTCGTCTGAGAAGTTCACTATTTTCTATTCTTAAGCATTGCTCCTTTTTCGAATGATTTTGTTCAGTTTCTCCAAGTTTTAATCTTAAATCTTCCAATTGGCAAATTACCTGTATAAAATTATTACAACTTTCTTGTTATACCCATGTGATTGACCCTTGTATGAACCAAAAGAAACTTACCTCTTCATTTTGCGATTCCGTCATGCGTTTCTGATTCTCAAGGTTCTGAAGTAATTGTTCTCGCGCAAGCAGTTCTGAGCTAGTTCTATTTTTATCAATTAGTTCTTTTTTTGCAGCTTCTAATGATTTCTTTACAGTTTCGTATTTTTGAGTTATATCATCAAGGGTTCCCATCAGTTGGTTGACTTCATTTTCGAACCTCTTATTTGTTGCTGTAAGTTGATGTACAGCTTCTATTTGGGTACGTTCTACTTCCTCCTTTGCTGTTAAGGATCTCTTCAGTCGTTCGGTCTCCGACGTCAATTCTTCCACAGTATTTTTTAGGTATTTAATAGTATTTTCCTGTTCCTTTTCTTTCGTTCGTAATTTCTTAATTATGTTTGAATGTTGTAATTGTTGCTTAGATAATTTTTCTCCCTCTTCCCGTAATTCTTTTATAATTTCATCCTTTTCTAACAACATAGAATCGAATTCACTTTTATTCAACTTCAATGTTGCTTCTTGTTTGCATTGATCCAACTGTTTTCTCAGTGAATCCTTATCTCTTATAGCCTGTTGGAATTTTCTTTCTAACGCCGAAAGTCTTTGAGTATATTCTTCAGTAACTTGTGACAGATCCGAAGAATCTATTTGTTTATCATTGAATAAATTTAGTTGCTGTTTCAAGTCAATGTTAACTTCTTGTAACTCAACGTATTTTCGCCCGATTTCTATCAACTTTGCTTCACGCGATTCCAAAATTTCAGTTACTTCTGCCAATCTTTTAACTAGGCGATCCATTTCTGAGTCGTCACTGATACTTGATGCTTCGGATAATTCACGATTATGACCTTTCATCTTTTTGAATGTCATTTTGCCCAGGAGTAAATCTACGTTTGCTTCGTCTGTAATTTATTACACTTAGATTATGCTAAAAGAGCGTATATATGCTTGTTTATATGAACATCAAGTGTTCATTTATTTAGGGACATCAACTAATTTTCATTTATATGTTTCTTACCTTGTTTGTGTTTTGTATTTGTAAATTTTGATGGACTGTGTCTACTTTGTGTGCTGCTAGAATCTCCATTTGGACTAGAAATAATTTCTATATCTGAAGAAGTAGTTGTTTCTAACTCATCTCCAGATGTATGCCCAGATGTTTGATCAGAACCAATTTTTACCATATTGCTGCTTTCTGAACTTAAGGGAGACGTTTCCCTTTGCGGTAATGACATACTTTGAAGAATATCCGCGTCTTTATCGCAGGAATTTCTGCTGCATGAATCGTCCAGATGATCTAATTCTGAATTTTTCTCAACCATAGCGTCAGCTAACATATTTTTCAAATAAGTAGAATTTATATTACTATCAGTAGTTGTGCTAGTATCCGTGCTGCTATCCATGAAATTATCACTTGCAATTAGTGTCTTATCTGATTGAGAACCTTCATCGTTCGATTCTTGAAGACTATCGAATTTTTCCGTTTCCGGTATATCTATAATATTTGATGTTTTTAATAGATTTGAAATGTCTTGCTTAACACTTTGTGGCTGAGTGTTAATCATATTCACTTGACTGAAAGATAAATGCAACGTTGAACGACTGGGTGGTCTCGTTATTGGTTCGAGATTTTTCTCCAAATAGCTCGTGTCAGAATGTTCCTCGGTCTTCAAGGGAATATCTTTCATGTTTTTTTGGTGAATTATATGTAGCATAGGAGCAGAGTCTAATATTGTAGCAGCTGTACTTTCTGATATAGAAGTATAGGATATTGTGTCTTCAGCTATGCTATTTTCTTCGTGTTCTTCTGGTATAACTTCAACACTGCTGGGCGATGCCTTCTCAATATTACTGTGTTTTAAAACAAAAACATGTGTCACAAATAATCAATAAAGCAACCAGCAACATAATTTAGCGGTACTGCTGATGGCAACTTCGTTACCGAAGTACGTAAACAGTTTATATATATTTATGCGGGTGGAGTGTCTTTAAGATTTGTTAAGTGTATAATATATTGTATTCATTATGCGGGGTCTGCCATGGAAATCTAACGGTCAAATGAACAACACTCTGCGAAGTTTGAATATAAAGCAATTTTATTATCATCAAAACATACAAAAAGATTGGAAGTTGGAGACGGTTTCTTTTACGTCTTGAGAATGATGTCAGTCAAGTGACGCTTATTTGCTGACAACCTCTGAAGCTTTCTTTCTACCCGAACTACACCTTCGAAGAGTAAACTTGAACAACGTATGGCTCCAGCAAGACGTTACCACCGAAATAACAAGGCCGGAGTGCTTTCTGTTAAGTCAGCACTTGTGGTTTGGTAGTTTGAAATGGCCCGGCGACGTATAAGGTTGGACGAATTCGCAGGCACGTGTTTGTTTAATTTAATTTCAATTATTGGTGTTTTTTCTGTACTGTTGTTTGTGTTACTCTATCTGTTACAATGGTTTACACATGTTATGTGATTGTTGTTCCTGGTTGTTGCGGGAAATTATAAAAAGTGCACACATTTCAGTTTCCAAGTGACACTGACTTACTCGCAAAATGGATGTTCGCTATTCTCCGAAATAACTTTACTCCATGCAGTAGGGTGTGTGAGTTACATTCATTATTGCGTAAAATATATAATATAAAATATTATACAAGAAAATATACATTTTTCGACAGCAACCGATTCAAGAATTGGTGAAACTGAAGTAAAAGTTTAAAAACTCCAAAGCTATTTTCAATTCTTTCCAGTTGCCTGAGCATTAGTTAAAAATTAACGACTTGCAAAAGGTTACATGATTTAAACTAAAGTATCCTCCAGTGCCCGTTATTACATATTCTATAATTAATTCAGTTTTGATAGTAGAATCTTTTTTGTATGGTCAGGATAAAATAAAAATGAACTTAAAACTCCTTTGATATCTAATAATATAAACGAAATCACAGATTTATTATTGAAAATAGACAAAAACAAAGCAGAAAAATGTCATGACGATCACCGGAAAACTATTTAAACCAATGTGGTTTAAATAAGGAATCTTATATCCGATGCATCGAACGGGGATTCTAATAACGATTTTGCATTATCCTATCTCTGAACAAATAAAACTGTATACAACTGATAAAGAAAGATGTCGCTATACAAACAAACACTTTACTTAAAAATTACTGTGGAAAAACCAATGATCAGTTTAATGAAACTTCTAACAATAAAAAATTGGTAACATTCGCTAGTTAATGAATCTATTCTTAAATCTGAATAAGTACTAAATGTATTTTATATATAGTCACTAGTTACTTTAACATGCTATATGAATTGAGCAAAAAATAAAGTAAATAATATGAGAAAACTACACAGAAAGAATTAGTTGGAAATTTGATATAACGATGTTCTGTTTCCACGGCCAGGGTCAGTGTAAAATAAACTTCTGGGTTTGAACCGTGTCATATTAGAGCATCTTGACGTTTCGCCTACAATCACAAGAGGCTTCTTCGGGGGAAGAAAAAGGGAGAGAAACCTAAGTTTCTCCAACCAGGAGGAAGAGAGAAAGAAGGCGACCTAAGTTAGCACGGTAGCTCACCGTGTAAACCACGCCAGAGGCGAAACTAACCAGATGGAGAGTAGTCGATCACGGTAACTCAACATGATGTATTTACGAACTATGACGTCAAAAATCCGCACTCCGGTCTTGTTATTTCGGTGGTAACGGGTTAGGGCGCATACTGGTCGTATTTCTATGGCAGTTGCGTGGAACTTTTTAGGTCGTGTGATTTATTGCTTTGACAATATCGTATGACCCTCGTGCTATTCCAATTTGACAAATTTGAATTTCTTCTTATGGAGATATTTGAAGTCTCGCGTTTGCGTGAATAACCCGCCTACTTTAGGAGAATATTCGAGAAGAAATTAATCAAATTCCATGTCAAATACTCCTAGACGCCTTTCATAGCTTCGGCGGGCGTCTTGATTCCAGTTCTTCTCCATGTAAAAAATATTGCTTTATGTTCAACATCCATAGGGTACTGTTCATTTGAAAACCATCAGATTCCCGTGACAGACGCTGTACCTATAATCTATCTAATGTTACAAATTGCTTCAAAACTTTATTGGAGCAAAAAAAAACAATTAACAAATATTTATAACATTCTTAATTGAACAAATAAACTTTTAATGTACATAACTTTTAACTGTTTTGTCTACAAACCTTGAGCATTCCTCTGGTGATTCTAATGGCGATATAAATTCATCTGTATGCTGCGATTCTCTCCGACTACTCAAACATTCAGATTCTAATATTTCTACTGAACTAGGACTAGTCAAGCTCCCTAGTAAGATTTCCACAGAGTCTGATGTTAGCTTCATACCTACATAATGTTTAATTAATTCAGTATATTTACCCTAGTATTTAAATCAAAAAATTAGGCTAAATACTATAATGGTCATATTTACAGTACAACCCTTATCTTAAGTATTCAGAGTAACCTCAATGAAGGCATCTTAGCAAATACGCGGACCTTATTTCAATGTGTTTAATAGATATAATTTTGTTAAAAAAATTAGTTGCATACTGCAAATGTGTATGGACTCTTGAAACAAATCACATTCAAATGTATATTTGCAATATAAACGTGTTTATGCAATCTAAAGTTGAAGCTTTACTGAAGTGTGAATATGATTATTTTATACCTGAACTAGTTGATATAGACTGTCCAAGTGATAATGCATCAGAATCTGGTGAAGTAGTACATTCTGTATTACTCAGGACTTCCACACTTTCAGAACTTCTTTTATCGCTTTCACTACTTATAATAGAAAGTCGATTGGTACTTATATTCTTATCTTTCTTTCTTACGATAACATTTTCACTACATTGTTGCAAAGCATTTTCATCTGTTCAAGTCAAAAGTTAGGTTAAAATTAATATCTTTTCCTCATTATTTCCTTACCAAAAGATACAGTATTGTAAGTTGCTCTAAGACTATGTTCATTTTCAATAGTTAATCGATTTGCATCTGGCAATTTTTGATACCCGTCGTTTTCTTCACTATCCTGTACTACTAATTTGCTTTCCTTAAAATCATTACTTACATCAATTGAATCGTCCAAACTTTCTAATAATTCTTTAGAATGTTCAGTTTCTAATGGTGTATCGAAAAAGGAACCTGTAAATGAACCCCATATGCTAGTTGACACTTTACTAGGTTTAGTGGGACTTTTTGTGATAGGGTCACTAGTATTCTTGACTGATGTGTTAGAAGTTATTCCCCACGAACTAAAAAAATCATCTGAATTTGTATCGACGGGTGTATTTGCCGGTACAAGGTGTAAATCATCATCTCTTATATCCAATGCTTTATCGATGGTTTTTTGGGCTTCTTTTAATGCCGTCTTTGCTATGCTAGCAAAACTTGCAGTATCAAACCAACTCATCATAACACCTAAAAAAATCATTTTGAAGATAAAAATAATTATTAAACGATGCGAGTACTGTACTGTCAATAGTTGGTAAATATAGTAGTATTTTAATATAGTCATTATTTGCACGATTTAAACATTTTAAGTTGTTTTTTGGGGTGCCAACTAACCATTCGTTTTTATTTTTGACAAACGTCATCTACCACTACAAAGACGTTTGTTATATTTCACTTGTTCCTATCTTTACTTTTGTTTGCTATTTATTATTGTCATTTATTACAAAGTGAAATCAGGAAATTATAATATAAAGAAAAATAATAATGTAAATATCGAATTTTACAAAGTATAAGATACTAAAAAATAATCTTCTCAAAGCCTAGTTTGCTTTTCTACAAGTTAAAGAAAGGCGAGATTAACGCTCTAGTGGCGCAATTGGTTAGCGCACGGTACTTATATGACAGTAGTTGTGAGCGATGCCGGGGTTGTGAGTTCGAGCCTCACCTAGAGCATCTTTTTAATTTAATAACACCCTACTTGTAAAAAATCTCTTTTAATACAGCCTTCGTTAAAAAAAAACATTTTTGACATCCTTTTTGAATAACACCCACAAATTAAGAGAACGTGTAGAGCTTCCTTTTTTTCTAAGAAAATCGCATTACAGGGATTTTAACAATCCCACTATTAAAAAATATACCTGGAATTGTACATAAAATTTATTATTTATCTAGAGTACACATTTTTTTTAAATAAAAACAATTACTTCCTAACTAACATAAAATATCACGTTTACAAAGAATAGTAAATTTAATAGTAAATTAAACAGTGTTAGTTGGAGAGGACATGGGGTTGGCATTGGGTGTCATTGACTGTTTTGATACCATTGATACTGCTCCTTGTAAAACTTGTGCCCTGAGAAAATCTGATGTAACTGTTCTTAAACTTTGAGATTGGCCCACCTTACACTTTATATAACCATATAAATTTGCTCCATTTAAAATAAGTGCAATAATTACTAGCAACTGAAATAAAACATAAAACATCATCATTATTTCATTTTTTCCAATTTTATATTTACCATCCACTTAAAATCAAAGCTAAATAAAGAAATAATGAAAAATAAGGACCAAAGCAAAGGAGTTAGTATTAATGCTGTCCAAAAAATTCTTGCTTCCCTTTCATTTATTCTGTTTTGCTCCTGATCCTAAAATTTTACAAAATTATATTAAACTCAAGACTATTTCCTATGGGCTTTAAGAAAAATATAACAAAAATATTAGTTTGTACATGCTATTTGCAAAGGAACATGTTAATAATAATGGTTATAACAAAAAATAATAAACTAAACAATATCTTACCTTTCTTGATTCAAAGATCCAATGTGATTTTCCATCAACATCTACATAGTTCCACCATCTTAATCCTACCATAAACCTCCCTGTTACATTTTTTACTGTCCAAAAATCCATTGAAAGTAATAGTACAAGTACAACAAAACTAGTAATAAAACCATTACTAAACAGTCCGCACACCATATATGTTATTATTGCTGCACCGCGAAACAATATGTGACAAAATGTAACCAAGGGATGCCTGAAATTTCAAATGGGTGTATTTATATCGATTAACAAATGTATATATAATTACTTTAAAGCACTCCTATTTGAAATGCTAGGGTCCTCATCTCCAAATGCTATTGTATCGTCAAGTAAAGGAACCTATAATTTTAAATATGATATGAAATGTAATAGACAAAATATTAAATCACTTACTGTGGCGGATGTCATTTCAACGTTGCTGAAAAGCTGGAGATAATTTTTAGTGCAATCTGTTTACAATTCCTATTTACTACACTGCTACTACATATGAAACAACGTAACAGTCTTGTTTACGTAAACAAGAATGTCACGAAAGTATTGTCACATGAGATCTAGATAAGTACAATAGAGGCATGAGATAAGCCGAAGTTTGACACAGAAACAACTTATGTTTGACAGCGGTTTGACATATGGCTCACGCACAGGGATGAAATTCGAATAGCAGTTTTCGCAACAAAGATGGCCGCAAGCCTAAGTACCATGCAGCATTCCGACCAACCATGAATAAATGAGAAATAGAATTCCACAATGGAATTAATGTT
>JARFOC010001350.1:217880-250395 GCA_031763485.1 Osmoderma eremita
CTGAGACAATTATACAATAGAGTACTCATGGTAGCCAAATTATTGATTTATTTATTATTGTAAGAGTACCGTTACAATCGAGACCAAGTTTCTTCAAATTATTACAAATTATTTCAAAAAATCCTTTAGAAGATGAATCCGGAAGACTTTCGAAAAGCAAAGAACTTTCTACTGCATATCCATTTTTAGTACAGTAACTGATTGATAAGGAAAGTTGGTCTATTTTACTGAAATCAATTAGAGAATCAACAATTATAGTAAAAAAATTTGCTTGTTTTATCTCCCTCAAATAAAATAAATAAATAAATAAATTCATTTTGAATTTTCCAGCTAAGATTGATATTTAGCCCTTAGATCTATTATCCATGTGTTCCGCAATTGTAATATCGTAATGTGGTAACAATTTAATCAATTCCAAAGAATTGCCTGTGCCGAAGAACTGTCACCATAATAATAATAATAATAATAGTAATCTCTATTATAGAGACACAGAGACACGTGTGCATATAAACAAAAAAAAAACAACGAGAAAGGAAAAAGAAAAAGGAAATCCTAGTGATTCTGAACCCGAATAGGTAAAATATTACTGCGAGCTAGGTAGATCTTGAAGCCAAGAAATAACAAAGGAAGCGTTTAATGCAAGCTAATCGTTAAGGCTGGTGTTAAAGTGAATAAAAGAAAAAGAAAAAATAAATAAAAAGATATTGCTAAAGTGAGAGGAAACTGTTATAGTTCATTCAAGAAATAATTTTTCCGATAAAAGTAATTTCAATTAGCTTTTGAATCTCTTATAAGTACTACATTCTCTAATATTGGCCGGAAGGCGATTGCAAAAGGTGATGCCAGGATTGTATGCTCCGGAGTGTGTCATAGTTAAGTGTGGTAAGTAAAGGTTGTATCTGTTCCTGGTGTTATAATCATGAAAGTCAGCATTCGTGGGGATTTCATCTCTGATTTTGTAAATGTGGGAACATGCTTCTAGAATATATAAACATGGTAAGGGTGAGATGTTTAGTTTCCTAAATATTGGTTTGCATGGATCTTTATGCCGAGCACCAACCATGCATCGTATCACAAATTTCTGCGCCAAAAAAAAACTCGCTGCATGTGTGGTGAGGATTCCCATACCAGTATCCCCTAAAGTATTCGAGATTGTATCTCCGCGTAATATAGAGATGAGGCATGACGTTGTTAATTGCGAATATAGGCACCTGTAAGCATAACTTTTGGCATGCAATTTCTTTATTAAACCGCAACAATGTTCGTTCCAGCACAAATTGGTTCAAAGCCGATTTCTAAAGACTTCATTGTATTACAGGATGTTAAATAATCTCAGTAGTTGCCGTATCAGCGTCCGGTGTAATTAGCTTTGCGATATCATCAGCATACATTGCTGAATAAATGTCAGCTAAGAACAAGGCTGTATCAATGACGTATAAATTAAATAACGTTGGACCCAATACGGAACCCTATACTACCCCACAGTGCACAGGAAGCCATTGGGAATTATACACAGTAGTTTCACCATTAGGGGATTTAAACACCATCCTAACAAACTGAGTTCTGCCTTTGAAGTAAGAAGCAAACCAGTCCACTGCTTTGCTTCTTATTCCATACCAACTTAACTTTTCGATCAGTCTATCGTGTTGAACATAGTCGAAGGCTTTCTGTAAGTCACAAAAATACCCAAAGTAAGTATGTTTTTCAATAGAGTTTAGGATCTGGGAATAAAAATCAATCAAGGCAGTAGATGTTGATTTATATTTCCTGAAACCGTGTTGATTTTTATTGATAAATTTCAATCAAATTTGTCTAGGTAATTATTTAATCGCTCCGGCATAGAGTATTCTAGGATTTTTGATGTAATTGAGATTAAAGCTACTGGTCTATAGTTTTGAGTTAGCGTCTCCCTTTTTATGGACTGGCACAACTACTGATTTTTTAAATACATCTGGAAATACGTCGAGAGTAAAAGATAAATTAATTAAATCGATTCAATATCTTTCAAACTCCTTAATTATAGCAGGAGCAATGTTGTCAGGGCCGGTTCTTTATTTTACTTATGACGTTAAAGAGTTCATCTGGTGTGCAAGCGAAAAGAAACATCGATGTGGGATAGTTTACATCCGGATCAGGTAAGTTTGAGGCAGGTATGTGTGATCCGACTTAAAGCGGTATATTTTGGAAGAAATGATTGAAATTGTTAACCACCATTAAACTATTTCTTATGCCCACAAAATGCAAAACTCTGTTTAGCCAAGAAGAGTACCCCATCCAAAATAACTTGTAATATATGTTTGTTTTTCTTTCGTTCAAGTTCCACCTGCTTTAGCCGATCATCTACCACACTTTTGTTGTTGTCTAATCTATACTTTGTTGACAAGTATTTAGTCAAACAAGTTTTATGGTTTGAAAACAATTCATGAGCTTTAATTTTTTCAAGCCCTTTTTTGAAGTTTCCAACACCAATGTTGGCGCCTGACTAATTATTATTGCATTGATGTGTGTGCAATAACCAACAAACATGACAAAACATTTTTCTTGAACGTGGAGAGTATATCAGCCAAAACCTTTTCTCATACCACGTTTTTAATTTTTTTTGTCATTCGAGGTGATAAAGAAGTGCCCAATCCATGATTCATCTTTAATATATTTTTTTTATTTGCTGACAACAGAACTCTGGCCTTCACAATAGTCACATTTTCTCTGGGATTTGTTGATCTACATTTGGCAATGCGCTTTTCGCTGCTCCATGTAATTTCTGGTTTAGAGTTATCGTAAATGGACGAAAGAAAATATGATATAACACTTACAGTTTTGCATTGTGATTAAATACATTTCTTTTATTGGACCTTTTTGATCTATACACAATGAACACTGCTACACTAAATTGCACTTATATATAAATATGTTTTATTTTAAATTTAAACTAACTAAACTTCCAAATATTTCTGATTTATGAGCTCTCACAATAGTTGCAGTTTCAAAATTTCTTTCAGGGATTTGTTGTCCTATATTTGGCAATGTGCTCGTCGCTGTTCCATGTAACTTCTGGCGCTCAGTTTTGGAACTTTTTGGACTAAAATCAAACGACAAACGGAATGTTATTGTTATTCCTATTAACAAACTATATGTAGATTCAGTGTTCTGATTGTACAGGAGACCCAAGGAACATTAGATATACTTACGCCAAGCCGATTCGTCTCATATTTAATTCCTTTTGGATCGAATATGGAATATCTGGATCGTTCTGAAAATATATGTACCTATACTATGTTTTAAATGTAGATAGATAGGTTGATGTTTAAAATTGTAGTTCTATTCAATTAATAGTTAAACCAGAGGATACCAGGACGCTGTTCAGGTATCAACAGCGATTGCTTGTTCATTAGGTATAGGTAGGCACATCTTTGTTTTATTCGCGAATTGCTTAGGAATCAAATGTGCTCCCTTTGTCACATTTGTGGTTACAATATGGAGTGAGATTTCTTACCTTGGACAAATCTTGGTCGGAACTTCTCCATATGTCAGATGTTTGTAGAGTGGGCATACCATCGTCAATTTTGTTGATGTTATCAGCTGACAAAGTTGATCTTGCTGTTAGTAAAGGCGATCGACAACATGTTCTAAAATAAAAATGCGAATCTGTTTATCTGTGAACCAGTTTATATAATATATGGTTTTATTGAATTTTTAATTAAAATTTAGAATTCAAAATTTATTTCAATAAAAAATCAACTTGCACTATAATACATTTCTTTAACTACAAACCTAACATCTTCAAGTTTCCTGGATAATTTTTCGTTTTCTCTGCTAATTATTTCCTGGTCTTGAAGCAACTGAAATCGTGTTGAGTGCAGCTCAGAATTTTCTTTCCTTATTGATTCGTTTTCATTTGCATACAACTGAACCAGGTCTATAAGTTGCTTGCTGTCTAGATTGGAAATACTGTCAACGTCTATCGTGTCGTGGATTGGTGTCCGTGGAGTTCTTTGAACTACAATTTTTAATATTTCAATTTCTTGTTTGGCAACATGAATAATAAATTTTCTTTAAGATGTACTTGACTGGATATCCGCCGTTGAAAACATCCGAAGCATAGAACGTAGGTAATCGTTTTCTTGTTCTAAATTATTGACTGTGTTCTTTAAAGTTAAAATTAATGCTTCTCGGGGATCCTGTAAAACCATATTTTGACCTTTATCAAAAAACTTAATTGCACTTACCATGACTACAACAGGCTTTGTTCGGACTTTCTTTGCTCTACTAGCATATCTTAAGGTGTTCAGGGTTTCATTTAAGTTTGATTTAACTGGCGATATACATGCAATCTGTAATGTAAATACCTATGTTAGACTACCACAATATTATAGTGTTAATCATTAATTACCATCAATGTTACACCGTTTCCTGCTAAAGAGTCTGCCAAAAGTTTAGTCAATTGCGAATCTCGATAAGGTATATGACTAGATCTTCGTTTAACTTCGCTCAACGAAGATATGCAATAGCCTGAAATGCAATAATTTTTGAAGTATGCATAAAGCGTAGAGCTTAGAGAAAGTCCTTTTCCAAAAATTAGCAAAGATTCAGATGGTCAGAGTACGGAGACACTCTCTCATGAGCACCCAACAACAACGTGTGAATGTAGACGTCCGCGCACATTAGCAGTATCGTAAGGGCATTCATTCTACGACTCACGAACATGAGCGTTCAACTATATCCCCGTACGCACCCAAACACACGTGGGTAAATCAAACATGAAAGGAATTACAATAAAAAAGTAGTATAAGTATTGACATGAATACAAGTGAATTTCTAAAATGTTGTCTAGATATAGGTACATGAAGAGATGATAAAGAGATGAAGAGGAGAAAGGACAGTCCACGAAAAAATGGATGCACCAAATGGAAGAGGTAGGAGAAAGAGAAGAGAAGGCGTTGGGGGAGATGAGAAAGATGGCTGGGAATAGAAAAGCCCCATAAAATCCAAGGGGGAGACAAAAGTCAGACCGTTAAGAATTGAGAAAAGAAAAAACCCAAAGCGGGGGACGTAAGTCAGACCACTGAGGATAGAAAGAGGAGGGCCGAGGGCAAAGGGAGACCACGGGAAGACTCCAAAACTCCGCCACATGTCTCGAAAAAACCGAAAGGGAGTCGTGACTACGGATGGCGGTGATTAATAGACGCCGGATACCACCCTCAATCAAGAGCAGGCGGAGATGATTCTGCAACGACTCGTGAGTGCAATGGATGATGCTACCAGTGGAAACACCAACCCACTGCAATTCACGAATAGCATCTTTACTGTAGGAGTCCTATGGGTGACCTGCTACAATGAAGCTACAAAAACCTGGCTCACAGCAACGGTGGCATCCTTGATGAATATGTGGAAGGGCGCGGACTTAACTACGGTCGAATCCAAGGATCTTCCAAAGAGGCCAAGGGTGCTAACCATGTCTCCGGGTAAGCAGGAAGCTGAGAAGTGACTGGAAGTAAGTCCAGGAAACTAGCCGAAATTCGACGCCCGAAACCTTCCAATTTCTTGTAATTTTGATTTATATAATAATGAAGAAATAATGTAATGGCATAGAATGCGTCTATGCCATTACAAAACTTTTATTCATGTCAGTGTTTACAGTACATTTTTTCTTTTTATTGTGATCATGATAATTCCGCTTCATCACTATTACGAGAGTCCTCATGTTACTTTTATGTATTTATACATGATGTTTAATATTAGAAAGTATTTTTCTGCATAGCAATTTACAAAAATTGTGGATTGAACAAAATGATTTATCGATCTGGCCACTCTATTCCGCATATTTGTTATGTCAGTTTTTCGTGGCATGATTCTTAGGTATTATAACTAATAGTTCTGTGCTTAATCCTCGCTCGTGTGCGTGAGTGCAAGGCAATCCTAGCTTCGACTCGTGCATATACACGCGAGCTTGTAAGAACTGCATATAATCTAAGCAAAATATGAACCGTGTGTCTTTTACAGGGTATGAAACTTTGAAATATTTCAACCAGAAATAATAATGTTGTGGTATTTTAAAAGTACCATTAACACATATCAACTGTTAACCTTGGCTACTATGTATTCAATAGAATACTGCCAATATTGTTATCTCTTCAATAAATTTTGTAAATATTCTACTGCATTGAAACGCAATCTAGTTTAACGGAGGTATGAAACATATATGATTTATATCTCTGATTACGAAATTGATATATGATCCGATAAAACAAACAGCAAGAACAAAAGGAATGGAAATTATACAATAATTCCTCCAAAAGAAAACAGTTTCAAATGGTAAGGATATCAAAACTTAAAATATAATGAGATATAATACAATCTCCACCATAACACTGGATTTAAACATCGTATATTATGCTGCAGCAGTTTGAGAGATATCAAATTTTGAAGTTATAAAAAAATAGAATCGATACTGGAAATAAAAATGTACCTACAGGAGAGAACATGGCAAAATTATAACAATGCTTAAAGTATTTATGTGAAATGAAGAACAACATAAAATTAGAAAGGAGACAAAAGAAAGCAACCGGAAGTAGATAACGACAAATAATGAGAAAAGACAAATACCAAAATATAATACGCTCCCGGGATGATTTCGCATTGGAGATTAAAGAAAATTTACCAAGTTAGAAAAAAAATCGAAAATTGATAGATAGAGTCATAGAAATAAAAGGATGTAGAGAAACAACCCTTTTAGAAACGAACAAAATTGCAGTTGACTAACGTCAGCAGATTTTGCCAACTAGTTGTGAATGTCAGGGCTTATTTAAAGGAAGAAGTTATCAATGTGTCATCTTCACAAAGCTCAGTAATTGTAATATTGTTTCTTTTTAATAAGCTTGTAATCATAAATATCGTGTGTTTTTACAATCTATTACTATTTGATAATTTTCTTGTTTTAAGATTCAGAATTTCAAAAATAAATAATATTAATTGATCCACATTTCCTTACAATTTGAAAAAGTAACTCTTTAAGCTCCGAATTTATATTATTATTGTTTATTGATTGCAGAAACGGTTGGAGTGTTTTACCTATGGAGTATCTCTTTTTGTTTATTTGTTCTTTTTTGTGAATACTATATTCATACAGAAAAATTGATTTGAAAAGTTACTTTTAAAACTAGTGATATATTTAAATCAGCAACTTTATGCGCCATCATAACTTTTCGCGAAGTGTATAGATTACCTAAAACCATTAAACTATTGTTGATATTGTTTGCTTCCTTAAGTGTTTTGCCAGCACTTTGAGTTTTCTTGGTCATTTCACTTCCAGCTAAGTCGACAAAATTGACTTTCCCAGTTCTAGATATGAAAACGCCATCCCCTGTTGGTTGGTCAGATGTAATATAGACGGTCAAAATGGTATGACTTCGACTGAAAATCATATCAATTATCATATTATTTGTGTTTCTTTCTTTCAGAAACCTAGATTGAGAAGTTTTATTCTACTTGCTTTTATTTATAGTCACACAAAAGTTAATAATGTAACTTTTGTGTGGCCATAAATAAAATCAGATACAATAAAACTACTTAATCTAGGTTGCTGAAAGAAAGAAACAAAAATAAGTACGTAAATAGTAAATGAAATTTTATAGATATTACTACGAATACATTCGAAGAATCAATAATTCATACATCAATTAGGTACAATTATTCAGTGACGCTACAAAGTCCTGTTAAATTATGTACATGTATAGATTTCTATCTGTATACCTTGAATAATCATTCATGTTATGACGTCCCATTGAACGATTTTTTATGCCTTCCTCTAATACCGCAATCAAATCATCCAGCTCTTCGCAATCGACGGTGAATAAATTTTCTACGAAGAAACTTCTACATTTCTTGCTCCAACGCACCGCTAAAGGTTTCCTTCTAATTCCCGGATTTAATAAATCGATTACCTAAAATTTCATTGCTATTTAGTTTAACTGTATTCGATTGCTACGTTTAAGTGCAACCTTTTCGTTGTATATTTCTAAGAAGCTTGCTTTCAAAATGAAGTGGACGTCCGGTCTTTCTTGTAGGCGTTGAAATAGATACAGGAACGCGCGAAATATCAAACCGTGTTGTTCACTGTACGGCGCCAGCTTTTTAAGAAACTGCAAGACATTGTATTTGAAAAAAGATCTTAGTTCAGAGTTCTTTTATCTGGTAACCAAATAAGTTCGTGGGGTTTCCGATGGTAAAATATAAATATTTATTAAGAAATAATATTACACTATTATTCGTCCAATCACCATCACATTCAATGACCTTTTGCCAACGTGACACCAATTTTTGTATGACGGTATTGTAGAACTCTATAGATTTTGAATCAAAAACGGACTGAATTTATTACATCCATTCGAGTTTTGAACTGTCTATGCTTCATACAGTTGTCAAGAGACAGAAGAGAGGTGGTAATCACTTGGCGAAACTCCGCCATATGTATGTCCCAAGCGAGGATGAGAAAGGAGGAGGGGAAAGAGTATCAACCTCGTTAAAAACAACCTGGTCTCATTTGACCATGGTGGGAATAACCGGTTACAGGGCCTCTGCCTAGAGTTACAGGCACCCAAAATCCAGCGGTGTTATCCGTGCCGAAGGATGGATAGCACCGGGGGTAAAAGGTGTTGCTAAGGGAGTCTACGAGATACCGAGGTCTCTCAGAATATCTAGCCTTTCACCTATGTAGAGGGCTCTGCAGGTGTAGACCACCCTTTCCCTCCTACTCTTGGGAATCTCATGAATACAAGTATAAAGAAACAAAAGGAGGGAATAGGTGAGGGAGTCAGACCCCTCTTCTACTGGGACTCCGAAAACAGATATCACTGTCTTGGAGGTTACGACCAGACAAGGCAGTGGCGGGACAGACAACATTGCTGCAGGGGTGCAACAGAGAGGACTGCAACAACGTCAGAAGGGAACGCTCATCTCATAAAGCTAAGAAAGCACCAGAAAATAGCAGCAGGAACGTGGACGGAACAAAATCCTGCACGTCGAGCAAACCCCAGAAAATCTAAGGTAGGAGACAAAAATCAGACCAATAAGAATTGGGAAAAGAAACAAAACCAAAGCGGGAGACGTAAGTCAGACCACTGAGGATAAAAAGAAGAGGGATGAGGGCAAAGGGAGACCTCGAGAGGATTCCAAAACACCGCCGCAAGTCTCGAAAAAACCGAAAGGGAGCTTGAGCGAGGCGGTGTCGTGACTACGGATGGCGGTGATTGACAGACGTTGGATACCACCCTCAATCTAGAGCAGGCGGAACTGATTCAGGAACGACTCGTTAATGCAATGGATGTTGACCCCAGTAGAAGCACCAACCCACTGCAATTCACGAATACCATCTTTAGTGGAGGAGTCCTGTGGATGACCTGCTACAATGAAAGTACAAAAACATGGCTCCTAGCAACGCTGGCATCCTTCAAGAATATGTGAGAAGGCGCAAACTTAACTACGGGTGAATCCACGTACTTTCCAAAAAGGTCAAGGGTGCTGACTCCAGATAAGGAGGAAGCTGATGAGTCAGTCAGAACACATTTGGAGAAACAAAATCTAGGTTTGCGCGTAGGAGGCTGGCCGCTACTCAGTAAGAAAGTGGAGAAGGATGGTACATACATAGCATTCCCCATTGACGAGTTCCCTTTTGAGGTTTTGGCAATAACCGGTGCCTTTCTTCAAGTTCGGGATGATTGCCTTCAAAGTTCTAAGAGGACTTGCTGACCAAGATAAGAGTAATCCATGCGAACGTCTAGCATAGCAAGGCCGCCTCGGCAGTTCTTGCTATACCAATTGAGAATTTCGATCTTGCCCTTATTCAAGAAACCACTTCACTGTTAAAATCCTCTAGCAGGTCTCCTGATAGGATACTGTGCATGCCACAGCTTGTGTGAATGCAAGACTCCTAGGCAATTTCTGGGAAACGAAAAATGAAACCAGAAGACTATATAGACCAATCGGCCAAGGACGTGTACAGATTGGTACAAGCCACGAGGATGTGGCAATGGGTGGTATAGTACGGTATATGGGCACAAAATGCCAGATAAATGCAAAAATCCAAGAAGCTGAAGTGTTTCCGGAAACTTACGTCAGACGGCTCCCATAAGAGGAAAAAAACTCACTTGGTGGAATATCAGGAGAATATGGGGGATGTGGTAAAGTATCATAGCCAAGTTCAGAAATTTTTTCCTGGGTCACTTTAGCGGCATGCAGCCTGGCGTTATCTTGTAAGAATATCACTTTCTTTAGATTAATTAATCAAAGACGGCTGTTTTTGGATGAGTGCCGGTTATATTCGCTCTAGCTGTTCACAATACAAGTTAACAGTGATGGTTTGATCCCTATCCAAAAAATGCATATAATGGACAATTCCTTTTGTTGTCCACCAAACACACAATAAAATCTTGTTTGGGTGCAAGAAAGCTTTGGGAGTGTATGATACCGAATTAGTAGGCGGTAACAATGATCATACGAACGCTTAGAATGTGAGTACAATATCCACTTTTCGTCACAGGTTGACAACCGATCAAGAATTGATTATCGTTGCGTGAAACGTTTGCCGAACAGATAGTAAGACGACGTAATTTGTTATCAATTACAATCACTTGACAATGTGGGACCTATTTGCTTTCACCTCTTTCCTAGCTGATGAAGGTGCAAACGAATGGTTTTATCACTGACATTGAATCTTTCTGCACGCTCTCTGTTGTACTGGAATTTTCCCGTTGAACCCGTTGAAAATCCCCATTGTTAATGAATTTCGACCTCCCAGAGCGTGCTTCATCGGCCAAGCTGAGATCTCCCGAATAAAATTTTTTGAAGCACTTCTGTACTGTTCGATCACTTACGGTACCATCTCCGAATGCGGTACATATTTTTCGTGGCATCACTGCAGCTTTGATACCAAGTTTGTACTTAAACACGTCGAATTGAAGGTTTATACGTTGTCATTATTTAAAACTAGGGATTATACAAAGAAACACAAAATGTGTATGTATCCGATAAAAGAAGGATTTATTCTAAGGTAAGTGATAGGTAACAAACAAATGCTATCGATCAACAACTTAAGAAATATTCACAGTGCGCTACTTTACACAAGAACCGCACGAACTTATTTGGTTACCTGATATATTATTCTTTTTAGTTATACCAGTTTTGGAGGGCCCGTTAAAGTATGTGTTTTGCCGCTACCGGTTTGACCATAACAGAATACTGTGCATCGAAATCCTTCCACCGCCATTTCTATTAAACGTTTTACTCCCGAATATTGTAAGATATCCTCTTGAGTGGCAGCAGGTTCAAATACGGCGTTATAAGAGAACATCTTAGTTTTTCCACCACCTAAATCACACTAAAATTTATGCGTATATGATAATCGTTACCTTCGTTAGTTTCAATTACCATTATTTGCCCATTTCCCAAAAATTCAATAACTTCAGTGGTTTTATTTTTAATTTCATTCGAATTTAATGGGCGAACCCTAAAATTGGTAAAATAATATTTTATATTTATTTGTAGCATGGGTTTTAGGAAAGGCAGAAGTGTTCAAGATCGCATATTTACTATAAAACAGATTATTGACAAAACCAAATTGAAAAGGGAAAGAGTACATATGGCCTTCATAGGCATGGAAATGGCATTCGATAAAGTACCGATAAAAGTGATATGGGACACATTACACCAAACAGGAGTAAATAACAAACTCAGTAGAGTAATACACAATCTTTGCAAAAATGCAAGCAAGATTATAATTTATAAAAACATGAAATCGGACATGTTGAAGGTAGAGGAGGGATTAAGACAAGGTGTAGGTATGAGCTCAATGTTGTTTACAGTGTTCATGGACCATATTATCAAGCAAAGCAATCAAGGAACGAAAAGCTTATTTAGAGTATAAAGGTATGCAACCGATGGAGATAAAAAATGTGCCTGTGCGGATAATGTGGTAATCGCATGGAAAGAGATTTGCAAAAAAATTTTGATAAATGGGAAAAAAGTGCTGAAGGAAAACGAAATTAAAATGAACCTATGGAAAACAAAAGTAGTGGCAGTAACGGAAGAAGAATATGTAGATATACATATTGACGGAGTTCAAGTGAGCCAAGTAAACTATTTTGAATACTTGGGGGTAATAATAGAAAACATAGGAAAACAAGAAAGAAAAAAAAAACACGAAAGAAAAATTAAGAGTCTATCACAAAATCGGTAAAACCTTTACAAAAAAAAGAGAAATAACCACACAAACAAAAACGGAGCAATATACAGGCTGTTTACGGTCTTGTGATTTTAATTTCAAGGGGTTAAACATCTTCAAATAAGGTCATTAACGTAAAAATATATTAACAAAGTTGCATAACAAGAGAGATATGAATGTTAAAAAAAATTCTAATTTTTATTTTTTTTTATTTGTGGTGATTAAGCAAATTAATTTAAACATTCTTTTTATGATTTTCATGGAATCCACTTCACACTAATTGTTCAAAGTTATCGCCGTGTTGTTGAACGCAAACTCTCGGTCGAAGTATCCATGAATTGGCATAATTTACTAGACCCTTGTCTTGCCGTCGAATTGTCGCCGCAGTTGCCTCAACGCGGTTACGAAGATCATCTAAATCAATTATGTCGTTGGTGTATACCATGGTCTTCATAACGTCCCATAAGTAGAAATCAAGGGGGTTAAGATCGGGTGACCGAGAAGGCCATGGCATAGGACCACCTCGACAAATCCACTTATTTTCAACCATTTGAAACGATGAATGCGGCGGTGCGCCATCGTGAAGAAACCAGATTTGTCGATGTACGTCCAAAGGAACTTCTTCCGATAGCTGCATCAAACGATTTTGCAAAAACAAGAGATAATCATATCCATTCATTCGATTTCGCAACACAAATAGACCAATAAGTTGCCCGTTGACCAGTCCGGCCAATCATTATCAAATTTCTATGCTGGAAAGGATTACAACGAACAACATATGGATTTTTCACAGCCCAAATATGCGTATTTCGACAGTTATCAGCTTCATCAGTCGCTAATATAATGGAAGAAAAGTTTGATATTTCTACTTGTGTTTGTAGAAACCATCGGCAAAACTGTAAACGTAAAGGATGGTCTTCTTCGACAAGATTTAAGACTTCTTCTTCGGTGTCCAAAATTAGATGGTGTCGGCCAGAACCACCATCTCGACCTTGACGTGTTCGCAGTGTACCAGTTTGTCGTGAACGGATTACTAGAGCGGTGAATTTTTGTTGAATAGGCGTTGGTCTGTTAGGAAACCGTTCAGTGTACAATCGACTTGTAGCAGCAAAATTCTCGCGTACTTCACCATAAATTAACAACATGTCAAAGTATTCACTGTTGGTGCGATGGACCATTTTACTTTCCTGATTAGGATTTATTCGGAAAGATTTACGTCAAACCAGCAATGCAGTGACGACTAATGAAACAGCTTGACAGATATCGGCTTACTTAGTAAAAAATTCACTAATAACCTATCGTTTACATTTATTTTGCACAAGTTATTGATCAATCGTTTAGCGTTAAAAACCTTTTTTATGGTGATTAATAACCAGCTAAAAATTTAAAAAAAAACGACTATTTTTCTTAAGCATTAATATCTCTCTTATTATGCAACTTTGTTAAGATATTTTTAATGACCTAATTTTAAGATGTTTAATCACCCCGTGAAAATAAAATCACAAGACCATAAACATTTTGTATAAACCAACCATATCTCTGTGAAACGATTTTTTTAAATGGCAACAGATACTGTTTCTTTTGTTGTGCTTGATAGTGTCCCATTCGCTATTCGATAGTCACACAAAAGTATTGCGTTTAATTAGAAAGTTCTTTAAGAAAAACGAAAAAGCTAACAGATAGTTTTTCTAATGGTTTGTAAAAATTACTAAGTAATCGTTGGGCATGAAACAATTAATTCACAATAAATTTAGGCGAATTTAAGCGCCTTATTTTGTGTTTGTTCCTCTGATTTTTTAAAAATATATTCTTTAACTGTTTTCAAAAATGTGCTCCTGTAAAATAAAATGCAGTTTATTTTTGTCTTAAAATTTGGTAACATTTCCAGCACCTCCATCAGTGATTTTTACACATCATGGTCAACTAACTATCAGTTGGTTCTTTCCTGTTCTTCTCACAAAAAATTTAATTGAACATATAATAAGGTATGCGTTGCCATTTTTGAAACGACGTCATAAACTCAACAAATATTGTCGAGCGTACTACTACTAAAATATGCTCATTTGCGAAGATTACTATATGTCCAGCATTTTTAAGAAAAAAAAATGTCATCCATTTTGTTAATTTTATTCCGTATCTTATGACCTGACTGTATGTACAATAGACGAACGGTATGCAAGTCCTTTACATACCTAACTACAACGTGAATATTGTCCTCGCCGTCACTAGATTTGCTTATTATTCTATGGATTTTATTGTCTTCATCTAGTCTATCTAGGCTACCTGTTCTGAAACATTTTTATGTATTGTTATAGCATTAAACAAAATGAAACTATTCTGTTTCCAAAAACTGTTTTTTGATTAATAATAATAATAATTAAAGGTCAATAATAAAATAACTACATTAGTCTTCCACAATATAATTTTACTCAGCCTACGAAGATGCAGAAATTGAAATGTATTCATTTCAATACTATGTCGTATGCAATTGATTAAGTTTAAAATTAATTATTTACTGAAAAAAAAATGCAGAACATGCCATGAACGCAAGAGTACATGAAAGTTATGAAATAGATATTCTACATTCCAACTGAATAAGTATTTTATAAGTAAGTATATAACATAAGGATCCTTTATTGCTAATCCTTTGGTATTCCGTACTGGTATCTTAATGTTGTTGCTTTCAAGCTCAATTAAGTTTCCCAATATAACTAGCGAGCACTTATGAAAAATCGAAAAAAAGAAGATTTCTGCCAATAGATGAAATATATAAAAAATATATAAATATACCTCTGAGATCACACAACACGTCTGATTGTATAGTTCCAGGTATTCCTCACGTACAGACAACTGTTTCGGACGCACTTAGTCCTCATCAGTGCACGTTGGAGGAATGCCTGTCGCTCGTTCAATACTCCGTATCGTTAACCAAACGTTAGCACATGCCTTTAAGGAAAATCCCAGGACATCTAACGCCCAGCCGCGGATTCATGGAGCAATCTCAGAGGTATATTTATATATTTTTTATATACTTCATCTTTTCAACGTACGTACCGGCTATTGGCAGAAATCTTCCATTTTTGATTTATTAGTCATTCGACGCCGATAAGATCACACGCTAACACGGATCTCAGCTGACTGGTAACTTAGTTACCGCTTTTGAGATTGCTCCATGAATCCGCGCCTGGGCGTTAGATGTTTCTAGCATTTTCCTTAAACACATGTGCTAACGTTTGGTTAACGATACAGAGTATTGAACGAGCGACAGGCATTCCTCCGACGTGCACTGATGAGGACTAAGTGAGTCCGAAACAGCTGTCTGTACGCGAGGAATGCCTGGAACTATACAATCAGACGTGTTGTGTGATCTCAGAGATCACTTATGTGCCAATAATATTTAATTATAGCAAAACGATAGGCCCAAAAGTAGCTGAAGCCATCATCCTCGATCGTCTCGCCTACGAAACCGACGAACGCAGACTAATCCAAGATGAACAGTTCGGTTTTCGAGCCGGGCTGTCCACGGATATCCAGCTTCTCCGCGCTCTTCGAAGGTTTCAAGAGGCAAGAATTCGTCAGAGTGGTATTCTTAGATTTCCAACGTGCCTCTGATACTGTCTGGCACAAAGGACTGATCCACAAGATGATCGTCTTAGGACTCTATCCCTTCCTAATCAAATTGATAAGGTCTTATTTTCAACATCCAATCCGAAGTACCGTAAGGATCACTCCTCGGGTCGCGTATATTCCTGCTGGTTTCATCCAATCTTCCTCGAGAGGCGAACTCGCATCTCGCCATCTATGCAGATGACACAGTCCAGACCAGTCTAGACGGCTGGTAGGAACGAGAGGACGTCATTGCTCGCCTCCAACGAGCTGTCGTTGGCGCACTCGTTGAAGAATGGGAATGAACGAATCCAAATGCGTTGGATTCTCGGGAAGACTGATCATATCCGAGTCGGAAACACTGGGCTACCTTAACTACCCGACGTCATATATTTACTTCGATTGTCCACTTACCTGGACGAAACAAGTAAATGAGGTTCGAGATCGATTCAGCAAATCCCGCAACACTCTTAGGGCGGAGGGGTTCCCTCCACCTAAGAAACAAGTTGCTTATTTAAAAAACCATCCTCAGACCGGTTCTGGCCTATGGTGCGTTATCGTGGCCACCCATGGCCAAAACTAAACTGAAAACCCTTGAGATCTGTCGCAACAGGACCCTACAGCTGATCCTAGGTGCCCCTTATTTCGTCCGGATTCATCGAGATCTGCAAATTCCAACATTCCCTGAGTTTCTCCACAAAACCTTAAGTTCTGCCTGGGCGCGAGCCCAGTACAGTGAACATATCTGTGTTCATGCGGTCGTCGATCCCCAAGGTCCCTTGGTAAGAACGAAACGCCCGGCTGAACTCATCGGGTTGGTTCGGTAGGTCAGTGCTGTTAGACACAGCACAATGCCACACGAATTAGTGCTATCTTAGCAACTGCCCATCCAAAACGTCAGCTCCGGATGTCAATTCTGAGTGTTTTGGAATGCCGGAAATATAGTTCCGTGGTTATTTCGACAATTTGACGAACAATGAAATTTAAAATTCGTTGTAAAAGATTAATGTAACAAACGAAAAAACATAAATCTATCTACATATTGTAAAACATGGAACTAAGTATTTATCCAATAAAAAAAAATTAACCTATGGCCTAGTACATGGGTTAATTTCGCGTTTTAAAACGATTTTATTTTCAAGATACATGTAAATGCGCATAATTATAAATCACTGCACGTAACATTGAATCTTGCTGTTAAAATATTTTGCCCGTAACTCTGAATCAGCGGCTGCCTGCATAATATATATTTCCAATATTAATTTCCGTATAAATATTCAAACAAGAATACGTTAATGAATCGTTAGTTAAATTGCAAAAGGAGTTACCTGTTTTGTTCTTAAAACGCGAATTGCTCTTTCTGCCATTTAACTCCTGTAATTAATCATTCAGAATAAATTTCGAAAGTAGGTATCTTCTATAAAAGCTACCACACAAATTAGTTTCACGACAGTGTTGGAATTTCATAGTTTAGTGGAAGCTTCTAACGTTCAATCAATTCATCAATATACGTATCTACATCTACCTACGTGGCTGGTTAGCCGCCAGAATAAATGTTTACGAATCAATATGCATGAAATATAAACTTAAAACTCATATATACGCAGCTCTATATATGTTTACATAACTGAATTTGAAGCGAATTACATATACAAAGTAATTGCAGTTAGGTATTCAATAATAACACTTGTAGGTATATGTTACAGTCCAAAAAAGAGACTTACTCACTACTCCTAGTATAAAATGATGTATTATCCCCAAAAGTGGAGTTATTTTCTTGAAAATTTGTGAAGTTATAATGGTACGGGCTAACATTAACACTTTTGGAACCACTTATTTTACCATTCTTCATGTTTGAATAATTTCAAATTTTTGTAGTAATATTATATAATATCGATTTAACCTACTGCACTTGACTTTGAAAACGATGTAAATGGTATAGTAAATGAATTTCAAATGGAATCAAGTTCATAAATCGTCGCCATGGCAAATTGCGATAAACACAAGTAGATACATAGATATACGCCCACACATCCCTGCTGTGTTATTTGTTGCCCGTCTCAGATAGTTTTTCCCTCACATTGATTGGGATTTCTATTTGCAAAAGTTCGTGTGGAATTCTTCACACTGATACCTATGCCCTGTCTTCGAAGAAACATTCAGGTTTTATTTAGTTTTGTGTTGCAAACATTTTAATGTAGAGAAAAGTCTTTTTTTCAACAGAAAATAGTGGCGATTCATTTTCGAACCCCACTCTCCCCACGATCATTATTTGTAGATACAGAGCATAGGTTTAAATTTGGCAAAGATGCTAAATTATGTGTTTGTTATGAACCCGAAGTGAAAATGGAACTGTGACAAATAACGTTCGCGATTTTTTTTTAAAACGAAAAAAGTGCATTTACCTCTAGCACTTTATTTAGACTTGCAGAGAAAAACTAAAAACATTTTGGTTTGGTGTTCTATCTAATAGTGTACTCGAAACTTTTATATGACGTTTCGATTCTTTCTGGCTATCATCAACGTTCTTATTTCTTCTCGGTGAAATATTGGATATTGACACCGTCAGAAAGATTTCTAAAACAATTTATGATTGAATGTTTTTCAAAATTGTGTAAAAGAAAGTACTGTCTCCTATCAGAATACATATGTTTAGAAATTGAAAAGCTTCAGACGTAATTGGCGCATTTTTAAACTGCAATGCATTCTAAACTAAAATTGAAGTCGAAATCATTTACTGTTTCACCTTTAAAAATTTTGTTAATTTTGTTCAATTTTAAATACCCCTCATTTTTCTTCTTAGATAGCATATCAAATTCTTCTACTATTTCGCCTGATTCCGAGAGCGACATCCCTTGCGTTTCTAGTTTACGAACGGAACTTGGAACAAAAGCTATAATTTGACTTAATATACAAGAGGTTTTATGGCAATTCTGTTCATGTTAATATCTTTTTACAATTTTCTAGGGAAATGTAGCAACCAGTGATTCCTTCAAAATTATCGGCGGAAGAAATAGCAGCCTCTAGCAATGTACCCCTATTTAAAAAAAGCAATGTTTTTGTCATATCTCGAAAATTATAGCTTAAATAAAAACTGTCTTATACAGCACATATTTACCTTACACTTCCTTCTTTGCACTTTTTTTTCTAAAGTCAATAATAATAGAGCTAGAGACATTAAAAGAAATAACAAGAAATTAGTTTTTTTCGAGGTATCTATCTAGTCGTGCATTTTTTTCAAAAAAACAAACAAAAGGCTCATTCTGTTGAACTCGTAAAGCTGCAATTCCTTCCCCATATGATCATCTCTCTGTCTCCGTTAGTTTCCGAAATCCGCATGCTATGCATCGCAAGAAAACTCACCTGGTATAATAAAAAATATTTACGAATTCATTTTAAAATAAATGGATGCTGAGAGTTTTACAAGCAACTTTTACCGAATTTATATCTTAATAAAATTAAAGAAATGTGATTAATAGAGTGTGACTCTTCAAAAAAAAAAGTCGTCACAGGGGAATTATAGTCCGCTGTCGTTTAATATCTTTAAATCGGTCAAAAACTTTTTTGATATCTCGTCCCCTTTTTAATAGGAATGAAAAGGGTAGTGGTACTTACTGTTAATGCACTTCTACAGCGGAAGCAAGAATCACGATGAAGAAAACCAATGTTACAATGAATCGTTCCATAACTTACAAACTTTTACTGAAATCTTAATGTAATCCCTTGTCAATGGCAATGCAAGCTGGAAGAGCCTTCGAATATTTCAATAGAAAACGGCATTAGTGCTTAAAATGATTATTTATGGAACGTTGAAAAACAGGATATTATAATTCAAACAAAAACTAATATACCTAAGTTATCTAATGGATTACTAGTAGTTTATAAAACGATTGTACATTACGCACATATAAGGGCTGTTTTCAAAGCAATCTGAAACATCGTTGTATTTTTTAATAATATTTTAATAATAATAGTAGAACTTCATTGTCCAACGGGTTACAACAAATTGCACATGTGATATACCCAAAAACAAAAACTGATACATTGAAAATCAATGCAAATCAAGACAAATACTTAAATAATAACATAGCTAACAAATAACAAACAGTATGCCGTGATGCTTGCGATGTAGTCGATCAAGTTGTAGATGATCACAAGCATAGATTGGACACCATATTTGGGGATGGATGCAGGGGCATTGGGAGATTGCAGGCAATGACCAGTTAGTAAGGATGGGACCAGAAATAACCTTCATTGAACCTGAACAACTCTCAGGATAACAAAAGCTGCTGCTAGTGGTGCGGTAACTGAGTGGGAGATTGAACAACGCCAGAAACATCGGCACCATGTAGCAGGACGGAAACACAGCTAACAGATGATGAGGAAACCATCACATAATTTGGTAGCTGACACAGAATGGGAATCTACAGAGAGGAACCTCTGCGTAGATTATGCAAGGAAGAGGAGGAAACAGCCTCCCACATTATTTTTGAATGCTACGCATTAAGCTACCGAAGAAATGCCCTATCAGGTGCAACAGACACACTGGGGAGCACGTCGGAAAAGGATTTAACGCACACACTCCTAAATCTCGTCAGGGGTGTAGTACCTACTGTTCGGATAATCAGGAAACAACCAAATGCAGAGTAATACAATAGGCCTCAAGGCCGCAGCGTTAAGGGATATGAAAGACCTTTCTTTGCATTAGGGACTCAATCTAATCAAATCATCAAATCAATATTTCGGGGAGTGTTCTCAAATTTTGAAAGAACAAATTTTTTATACAGGATTTTAATTAGATTAATATCCTTAAAATGCTTTGAAACACGTATTACAAATCTCAAAGATTTTGAAGCTTCAGAAAAAAACGCCGTGTCGAAGAGAACGCTTCTAATGACTGACCTTCTCTCAAGACAAAAGTCAATAGTGTTAGTGAAATGGAAGGACGAGGTCATAGAGAACTTGAACTTTTGCTAAATCAAAAACATTATTGGAAGAACTAAAATTGTCAGAAGTCCACAACTTGAAGATCAGGTTCTACAAATTATTGCTGATCATCCAGAAAGAATGCCCAACAAGTGATGTTAGTTACAAAACCGTTTGGAATACTCTAAAAGAAAATCTATTGTACTCATCACATTCAACGTGTGCAAACTTTGCTACCCGTTGGCTATCCTCTCCGTATAGATAACGGCCAATGGTTTTCAGGAATGCATGCAAATAATCCAAATGTTGCTGAAAATATACTCTTTACGGACGAAGCCAATTTCTCCAGACATAGAATTACGAATTTCCATTACAACCACATATGATGCGATGAAAACCCACATACTTCTACTTTAATATTTGAGTTGGTATTATCGACGATTATTTAATAGGACAAATTTTCCTTCCCCAGCGATTGAACGGTCAAACAATAATCCTCAATATCACGTTGTAGAAAGTTGTAAAGTTATTCGCCATTTTCGAGCAATTTCGGCAATCCATTTGTCTTCGATTGAAAGCTTGCATTTTGGATGAAGGTGCACATTTTGAATATCTGCTCTAATATGTACTACTTTCATTTCATTGATACCAAATAATTTTTAAATGAACTATTCAAAAAAAGCAACATATGTTTTTCAACAACAAAAGATTTTATCACAGATGTTTATAGCTTCTCGCCAAAAAGTTAAATGACGAATCACCCACAACAATATTTCAGATTAATTTGAAGACATCCTGCGTAGTGGATAAGGGATAACATTTCTTTTCATCATACAATTATAATTAGTTTTTCCAGAAAATAATATTTGAGCGTTTCAACGTTAAATATGAATTAACGGTATATAGTTTAGCCTGGGTAATTTTAAAGATCTAATCTGAATAACCACCTTCTACTTAAATTACTTTGTAACGGAGCTATTGTTTATAGTCGGAGATTTGCGATATCCAATATAAAGAAGTGTATTTTCAAAACTTATAACTCCCCCTTACTATTATATTGTCTGCCCAACAACGACGAAACAACTGACACACGAAAAATTTATAACCACTTCACGCAACTTTTAACTTAGTTTGGGCTAAGAATGTAATATCTGTTTCAGAAGTCATTTGTTTCCCCCGACGGTTCTTTATCTACTGCCTCAGTTTAAGAATATAAAAAAATACATTTACATATTTTCCTCCTTTTTCATCAGCAATCAATCACCAACTAGCAACTGGTAGCTAGAATAAAAAATATTATGTGGCGTGTATACATTGTTTTAATATTATGGAAACAAGTCTTGCAAGTTGTATCCATATCTGGTCTTATATTATGAAATGGGATCTGTCATGGAAGATTGAACCATGTCATAAGAGAAATAACAAGATAAATCATTCTGATTCCCCTCCATAAATCGCTCGATCTCCGTGTACAGTATCGGATATAATACCAACTTTTATCTCTTACTATCCTTAGTTGCTGTCATTAGCGCTATCTTCACTTCCGATTGCTATGTTGCAAGTTATTTACATATGTCGGCGTCGGCAAAGTACCTATCTATCTGCCTATTAGCGTCAACTGCTGTCAATAGTTATCCTAGGAGTTTTAAAATATTTTTAGTTAAATTCCACCTTAATTTGTTTACATATATGTAGTTATACAAATCGTTCTTTTCAGAACGCTTCCATCTTTTTCGAGCGTGCACGGGATAATATGGATATTTTTCTAGATTTTTAGAAATTCTATAACATACCGCACAAGTCAGTGATTGTTCTTGATAACGCTTCCTATCACTGCAGAAAATTCCAACGGCAGCATAGAGAAAAAACAATATCATTGATTGGCTACATCAGAAACAAATACCAACCACTGACGATATACTAAAAAGGGACTTGCTGTCTTGCGTGCCGCAAATTAAAACGCAGTATGATGAAATCAAGATTGACGAACTGGCAAAGGAAAAAGATCATGAAGTACTTAGATTACCCCCTTACCACTGCAAGTTAAATCCTATTGAAATGGTATGGGCACAAGTTAAAAACTATATTTAAGGTGGAAGATGTGGAGGAATTAATTCGAAGAGCATATAGTAATTGGCAAAATCACATCAAACATGTAAAAAATATTGAAGAGGAAATGTGGATAGTGGATAATTTGCAAAGTGACATTTAAGAATTTATTCTTCATGTAACCGATTCGTCATCATCTGAAGATGAAACTGGTTCATCGACTGACTAAAAATTGAAACAAGACATATATGTGTGTGATTGCTATGCTTGTATTATATGGGGATTTGTATCATTCCAGCTATTTTTGTTACAAAAGTGGAAACTATCATTTGTTAAAGGATTACATATTTTACTTTAAATTTAATAAATTGTATAATACCACAATTCCTTAATAAATGTTCGAAATGTAAATTACGTTAATGTTGAGTAATAATAAATAAAACTATGGGAAAAGGCCCATAATTTAAAAAAAAATTATTATATTTTAGTGCTTTCTCAAAATATGCATTTTAACTGTCAGAAACCCAAATAATGGAAGCGGAAGTAATAATGTACAGCTGATTCGACGATTTGGCAACCGTGTATCGAATTCTCATAAGCTCTCCACTGCATTCGGAGGTTGAGACGATCTATAACAAGTATATCTAACAGGACCAGCTCTTTTTATGTTGTTCTACCTTCTCTAGCGCACATGCGTATACGAACTCATTTTAACTAACGAAGTTCTTATGTCAATATTATACAATGCCATAGTTGTGCAATATATTGTAATAAGTGTTCAACAAGAATTGCAAAGAATATGCAACTGGATTTGAGTTTGAACTATGTATTACAAGAACAATATGAACTTGAAGATATCTTACAAAATGAAAAAGGCACTTTGGAAATACTGCCTGTGCTCCTGAATAAAGGGGCAGTATTATAGTGCTAGATTATAAAATTGAACCTGTAAAACACTGGACAAGTGGTAAACCGAAGCAGGGTTCTCTTGAAGGTGTAAACATCATTTCGAAGAAGTAGGGTTATTAACACTGCTATACAGATGAGAAGCAGATACTAACGGTGGTGATCAATTATTGTAGGCTCGTTTTACGAAAAGCGGCACGTCACTCACAACTAACAAAACCTAAAAACACTCCAAACCGAATAAATATTTATACATATTTATGTCCATAGTTATGCGGGGTGGCGCGTTTTTGTTATACTTTATGCACCGAACAGATGGAGTACAAAAAAAAGCGTGATCAGTGCGTGATACGAAAACTAAGTTATTGGTTGGTAAGAACACCCGAAAAGTCCATTGCAAACGATGTAAATTAAAAAATCATATCAAAAGGTGCCCTTTAAAATTCAAGAAGCGGTTATTCGGATGATGCTGTAAGAGTGAAAAGAGCATCATAAGTTCTGAGATTAAATTTCTGTTTCATGGTGAAAACAAATATAATAATCGCACTGCTAAAATAGGACAGAAAGATAATAATGTTAAGGATTTAAATATATTGTATTGCGCGCCAAGGAAACAGTGCCTCTAGCGGCAAGAATGTAATGGTTGCAAAATGTCGTACGTAGTTAACACGAGTTAAACAATACATAACAGAAAACATACAATGCGTTTTGTTGCAAGCCCCTTAGTAGTGTAAAAAATAATACATTAAATTCATTGATTTAAAGAATATAACAATGTGTATAATACATCCCTCTATTGCATACCAAGGACCCGCAATGTTTATATATAATCAAATATAACGACAACATAACCCTTTATTCCTCTCGGAGGTCGTGTATTTATTCATTTCAGTTTTGATTTTGTCTTTTTCCTCTATATTCTATATTTGTGTCTTTTTTAAGACTCTATTAGCACATGAAATATAACGGGCAAGGTAAAACAGTGTCAATATACTTATATTTATAATAAATGTACAATATACAGCATATAGAATTACGCTTTGTGGTGTTGTTTTTCTTTTGTGGTGATGGAATATTAAAGGAGGCTAATCCCATAATTTTTATTAATCGAGTTTTCATAAGCACAAACACATCCATAATTAGAACATCTTCCAAATAAAATAGAACCTGTGATTTCTTTTTGTTACGGCAGAAATACTTTTTTAATAACATATTAAACACCATTTTACTAAGAAAAATTATATGCTTTTGAGCCGATCACACTTCAATATTTTAATTTTCCAGCTACATCATCTTATACATTATTATTTATTTGCTCCACCTTAAAATGAAAACAGATTGCAATATACAGCAAAAATATAAAATGAAAGTTTACTTTTCATTATAAAGACGAATATGCTTCCAAAATGGGTTACAAATAGTCATAGCTGGATGGAAATGACTATGTTTCTGTTTTCCAGTGTAAAATCGGCTTTGCAAGTGCACGATGCATGGTGATCACGTGATCACTCCATCTGTTGTGTGAACAAAGTGTGGGTGTGTTCAATTATGATACAGAATAAGTTCTTACGAATCTTCAAATTGGCATTGACGGTGGAAAATTATTCATATACAATAAACCGTAATTTATAGTCATATTTACTCCTTTGCTATACATATGTATATACATATATTTGCCGATTTCTTTACTTAAAAACTGATAAAATAATAGAAAAATTGCAGGGGCCCTAGCCGCTAAATGGTCTTTGGAGCTAACCACCATTGTACTGATTTGATGTAGTAATATGATTAATACGGCACAAATCGTGTAGTTAATAATATTAAATACTTAGAATAGCGTGACTTCACACCTTAACTAAAGGAAAGCTAAGTTTATATTTCAATATAAATGTTGTCATCTTTCCCTGCTAGCCCAACAGGTATATTTATGTTCCTCCCGTTGATTCAAACTACCCGACGCAAATCCAACGTTCCATTTCAGACGAGTTATAACACAAAAGCTGAACAGATTTCGAAATGTCCAATTATTCATAAGTGTAAAGTGCTGCGTTTCTGGTAAATTCCCATTTAGGAAGGCACTTTTTCAAATTGTCAATCGATTATTCGCAGCATTATTACGGTCATTAAAATGAGATTGTGATTAGTTTTGAACGCAGGCTTTTTAAACTACCGGCTTTAATTAGATTTATGCGTAGATTACAAGCAAAAAATGATCAATGAACGGATTTGAATTTTACAAACAAAAGCATATCCTGTGATAACGCGCATAATGCGAACTTTATACACACTAGGGATGAGCGATATATCACTAACTGTTCTTAATTACCGTTACAAAAAACTCAAAGGAATTTTTTGTTAACAATAGAATTTTTTAATATTCAATTGTCATTTACTCGAAATTTTTTCATGTAAGGTGGCAACATTGTTACACTGTCGGTTTGGAAATTAAAATTCTTTCAAAATCAAAGAAAAACAGCGTTACGATGTAAAAAAATATGACGTCATGGTTGAAAATCGACCGTCATGCAAAAATGGGTATCTTTATAAAAAAAAATCAACCGGCTCAATCAATTTTATTTGGCTTTTACCGAACTTATTCCATACTTTAGGCGTGCACTGTATATTAGAACATGAAGAATTAGATAATTGGGTCATGTGAACCGATTACCGGGAACTTAATAAGAGGAAGGAGCCCTTATAGTTGGAGGGAGAAAGAAACATCCATTACATTTACAACTTACCGTCAATGCGGAAAGTTCTGTATCGCGATAACAGAAAACCCAGTCAAGTCATAAGTCGCATTGCATGTAATCGCCTTTGGCATCAAACATGTTACACAGTAGCACTTTTATTGACAATAAAACCAAATACTAGGGGCGAATTGTTTTAAAAAGCTAAATAAATAAAAATAGAACAAAATGCCTAAAAATAAACCGCTTGCGAAAATATTTCAAGGCTTGATCGAAACAATGATTCTGAAATTATCAAGAACAACCAGCATTTCATATAAAATTATGCGCTATAAAACGATGGCCTTTAAAACTTATCAGAACAACTGGAATAACACGTAATAAAATGGAGTAACAGGTTCACTCGTGTTCCGCTCCAACGAGTAAACAAGTAATGAAAGAGTTGCATAGTAAATTCATAACGTCCAATGTACGCTAAATGTGATTCTAAAATCATGATTATACTAGTCAAACATTAAAGATTCATGACACCGTGAATATCAAATTACTGTAGACGCCTCATGTGTGAATACATACATATACAATATAGAAACGTTAACGTTGAAGAAACGGTACGGAAATTTTCAGTAGATATACACCACACGTATTTATATAAAGTTTTCTTTCATATTCGCGCGCCATAAGGGTAGCCTTATTACATTTTTCACTACGTCTGTTTTGATATCTGCTGGCAATTCATTTTCCCTAACTTTTTACTTCATCATATTAAATATTTTTCCAGCGTTCCCTATTCTTTCGTTTATGTTCTTGTCTATGTTCCCATCATCCTCAACTACAGTTCCAAGGTATTTATATCTGTCCTCTTGTTCGAATATTTCACCATGCAGTATTATGTTAGTTCTTTGATCTCTCTAGAAATTATCATTGTTTTCGTTTTCTCTTCATTCATCTTCATGTTGATTTTTGTTAGTACTCTATCCACTACTTCTAGATTGTATTGCAGGTTGTCCTCTGTTACCGCTATAAACACGACGTCACCTGCGAACATTAATTCTTTTAGTTCTATGTCTTGCATTTTCCAGTGTCCCAGTTTTAAGGTTCTGATGGATTTCTTTACCTCTGTTATGGCCTCATCCAATACTATTGAAAATAATAGTGGGATAATGTCCTTGTTTTGGCCCCAATTTTGTTGCAAATGCTCATGACTCTCATATTTCCTTCTGAATTTCATTTCGACCATCATGATTCTTTTATTTATACTCTCTCCTTTATTTGATTTTTTTTTTCGTCTTTATTTCCTTTATTATGATATTGATGATGATATTAATGCTATGGTATTGTTCCTCCATTTCTTTCTTTCACTCTTATTCCAATTTATTTTTTTATTTCAACTAGCTTATTTTAACTAGCTTCTCTTTTTTACATCTTATCACTTATCTCCTGTTTTATCTGATCATAATTTATAATTATACTTCCACTCGAGGTGTTATTGGATTTATTCTTTCGATACAGTTTCAAATTGGAATTCAATAGCCACCATTATTTTCTAGTATTTGTTCTTTTGTTGTCACATACCCTTTAAATTGTTCCTCTTGCCACTCTTTTGATAAATATTGAATAACTTTTAATTTCTCATATTTCTTCTGTTTTAGTTAGTTGCTGTTTCAATAATCTGTCTATCCAATGTTCCTATAACTTTTCTTTCTATAATGTAGTTGATGATATGACGCTTAGTTCAAATGTGTTTGAATCCTGAGAAGATACATCAGCTTTTCTTCTATTTGTTGCTCATATACTTATTGCCTGCTTTTGCCTTGAAACTTCTATTCACAATAATTTTATATCTGTTCTTGTCTGGCTTGGTTTTTAAGCAAGGCGCTGATTTTAGTGAACCTTCAGATCAATTTTTCATGAAAGAATGCCCTAAATATTTAACGATCAACATTTCTTGAAACACGTCAGTTTCTGATTGAAGACAACTTCTGGAGAACAGATGATCTTCATATCTTTAATTCCCTTATCCGCAGTGATGCCAATCCCAAAATTCTAAAATTACACTAGGCGATATATATAAGTAGTTTGTATTCTGTCAGGTACAGTTCAGGTTTGTTCAATCACATTGGTTTTTTCAAATAAATTAAAGATGCAATCTTCGCTTCCTCAGTAGGGTACCTACTTTTTTCAAAATAATTTAAGCATTTTAAGATACCTGCACTCCATCCTTATACCGCCAGTGGCAATGCTAACATTATATTCTCCGGTTTAAGAAAAAACACTTAAATAATAATTCAAGAATACAATGTACTAATTACATGATAATCTTGGATTTAAGAAAATAAAAGGTTGGAAGACATGAGAAAATAATGTAGGCCAGAAAGAACCGAAACGTCATATAAAAATTTCGAGGACGCCATTAGATAGAAGATCAGGAGTGACCCTGAGAATTTGTTTTTATTTTTACTCTGCAAGGTCCAATAAAGGCGCTAGAGGTAAAAGAATAAAATGAGTTGTTTTCGCTTTTTTTCAGAAAATCTCGAAGGTCATTGTTCACATGGCCATTTTCTCCCATATAATCCCACATTAAGTGTTAAATGATATTTTCAGTTGTTTTATGTTGCCATCCTCATAAAACATCAGGATTTAATGCGTAATTGTATTTTAAACAATAACGATTTTTGTTATCAATCTCAATGCTATAAAGGAGTAACACCAATGCATACATTTTATCTGTTGATTCTGCTTGTATTCAAAAATAAGTTTGCCTATACATAATGAAAGCAATATTTGTTATATTGGTTATTTTTTACATTGTTGTACCATCCGGTAAGTAACATTGCTTTCAATTAAATTGTGTGAGATCTGAAGTTGCAGTAAATGAATAAGAAAAAGACAAACAAATATATATTTATATTGGTATGTTTCAAAATGCTAATAAAATAATTTTAGCAAAGAATTTTAAACAATAATAATTACAAACTTAGATTCTGTTGTACATGTCAAATTGACACGAGCCTGGCAGTTTCTGAAAGGTTCGTAATTGACAATTGTTAAATTAATATTTTAGTGACTTAATGAAAAATTGTAATTTATCTAAATTATATCAAATAATAACAATAACGTATTAGTTGATTTAGTAACATTATTTATGCCCATTTCTTGTACAATGTTGCTACAAACTTCAGACATGACAATCATTTTTGCTCTCTCCATATAAATATATGAGCGCACACGCAGCACAATAATATATGTATATCATACGTTAGAATAAAATTAAATGTAAATGTAATGCATTCAAGTTATCACACCTCAAAATAAGTATATAAAGTAATTGTAATCTACTAAGCAGCTTCTATATTGGATATATTGCCTTGGAGTGTAACCATAAACTCTATGCAAAAAAAAATAACAAATACGACATGGAATGCATACTTTTCTAATGCCAGGTAGTTTCCTTTTCAGTGAATTTGTATTTCTACTTATTATTATTATATTTAGCACTACTAACATTCATAGTGTTGGTTTGGTTAAATACAATATAAAACTCATCTGGATTACAGGTCGCAGTAAATGACTTATAAATAAAAGAAAGATGATATTGTTATATATTCTAGAATTACTGTATTTTTTTGTTAATGAACCATGGCCCAACAACATTGATAGTTAATACAATCCACAGTTTGAGTGAAAGGCCGGAGAAGTTAAGTATCAAGAAGGAACAATACTATGCTGCATTAATCAATTGGTTTTCTTATAACCGAAGTTCAAAATATTATTATAAACGTTATACACTATTATTTTGTACGTCTTCTGATTTGCGGCGATCTGGATTCACATTCGATTGGTTGTTACCTAATGCAGAGGAAGATCTTTTTTATCCCTTAGCACTCCGATCTTGAAACCTATTATATTACTCAGCATTGGGTTATTTTCTGAATATTCGAACAGATCCTAAAACCCGTTAGGGTTGTAAAGGAATTTTTTGTTCTACAAACTACATATGTTACTATACTTGAAGATTGAAATGAAGTTGTAGTTCCCAAATAGTACGTTGTAGTTAACTTTATCAATCTATCAATGCCAACTACATTGTTGTATCTTTTGGGCTTAGGTTATATAGAGTGTATGAGTGATATGTAAAGTGAGTGTAGAAGTCATTCGTATTTACGGATTCGTTGAGAGCGTGTTCATTTGTAAATAGAGAATTGTTAAATGAGGATCCTCAATCATTTAGGATCCACTTACGAATAACAGATTCCATACATATATTTCAACAAGTTTCTTGAACTTTCACACAAATGTTAAAATTTCTAAGAAGGATGCGATAAATATGAATAACTGTAGAATACTGAATGCTGACCGAATATTGATTTCAAAGAAAACGTGGGAATAACAACGATATTTAGACTACATGTACACCTAAACCTCAATGTAATTATGTTCAGTAGGACAGTTCTAGGTTTTTAGTTTGGGTTGACAGTACATTGTACTGTCTAGTAGGAAAGTTGAATAGAAAAATAGGATCAAATCTATGAAGTAAACTAGCTCAACTTTCTAGTATAGTATCAAGCATATAATGAATATAGTATGAACATTGCACAAATTTAGAATCGTGTCAAACCTCCCGTCACCCTTTTTTTGAATTTTCTCATTACATTTTTTTGATTGACCGCTGCTAGAATATCTTACAGGAAAGTACGCAAATATGGATCCCACTAAAATATTTTTAAATTCCAGAAATGTTGGTTCACTGCAACGTGCCAACAAGAGAAATTAAAAGATGCAATAGTGCGTGTAAAACGCAACCAAAACAGGATCTCTGTGAAAAAAAATGTAAACAATGCTTATGCGATAAAATTAAGGTATCTCCCGATCCGACGTACGCTGATTGTTACTAGGAAGATGTACTTTTCAGAATAAAACTGATTGTTAAATATTATTATACCAATTCATAACAAATAAATACAGAAACAAACCAAACTTATAGCCTATTATTTATGCTTCGAATTACTTTAAAACTTAAAGTAAGACTCTCTATAATGATATAATTAGTAGTATCTCACACTCATATTTTATTTCTCCAGAGGTTGAAAATTTATATTTTACAGGAAATGGAGAAAATTTAAACAAAAAGGTACCTTTAACTCTATGTAGAGTAACGTTTATCTAATCGCAATATTATACAATACTTAATTAAAATTAAAAGGAAATCTATCTACCTATCTAACTTTACAATATATTTCAGTTTGTCCAATGTGTCACTAAGATTTTGTCTATTTCCAATTAGGTCACTTACAACTATTTTTAACTGATCTAATTCACAGTATTTTTTTTGCTCTTTTAGGGGTACTTATGCAAACACAATTTTGAAGGAAAACAGTATTATACTAGTGCATTGCTTCCTGAAGAATTTTCATTAATTCAAATATGTTGGGATGTGCTTTTCCGATCCGTCTGTTGTTATGCCATCCTTCTATAGAATTTGTAGTCCGATGACGTTCTCCATCGGAAGTCCATATGCGCCGAGAATTATCAATTCATTGATCAACAAAATAATCGTTAAATTTAGCAATGGCTTCATTGGTAAGAGAATTTTCCATTATACAGAGCCAACCATCTATAACTTTATCTTCTGGCAAATGAGCTAATGCAGCAAACTTCCTTATGTGGTTTCTTACCTCCTCGTTTTCACAAGTTTGTTAGACTGAAATCTTGTACTTTACGCCAAAGGGCTTGATTAAAATAAAAGTTACATCCTTCGATAACTGTAGCCGGAAAAACTTCCTCTAAAGCATTGATTATGGCAGCTACAAAATTCAAAATACATTTCTTGGTAAGAAATTCTTGATTTTATTTTTTAATAAGAGGAAAAATCGTTTATACGTGGCCTCTTTCTTGTCGGGTAGCAGGGTATATACGGCAGGAATTACGTTTGTTCTTTCTTCTGTACTACCAATATCCACGTGCATTGTATATAATTGGCAAAACATTACAGCTTTTATAAGTCCCATCAAATAAGAAGCAAGAACCTCCTGCTAATAAATTACCTCCGTCCATTGCAAATACAAGAATCCTATCTTCCATACCATCGTCAATTATGACATACTCTTTCATAAACTCGGGGACC